>BMAV01014658.1:147314-160430 GCA_019973955.1 Trichonephila inaurata madagascariensis | reverse complement strand
CCCCCCCCCCCCCACGTATGTTAATGGAAAAAATATATTTTTCTTTTAAACATTTTCAGAGTTACAGTTTATAATTTATGCACACTTAAACATTGATTAAAAGTCAAGGCTAATCGATTTGGTTGACAAAAAAGTTAAATTAAAAAAGTAGTGATTTAAATTTAAATTTAAATTACTACTTACGACTTTTTAACTTGACGATTTCAAACACGACTTTTAAGTTTTGCGAGCAGTTCTTCGCAAAAATAATATAAGAAAAACGAAGTGCGCAAATGCTAATACACTTGCAAAGATATCGAAAATGTATAAAATAATAATAATAAAAAAAATATCAGTTGTTTAATTGTGAATATTATGTTAAGAAAAATTGTACAATATATATCAAAGTTATTTCTAAAAAGAAGCTGTAGAAATTAAATCGGACTTTTTAACTTGTGTTTATAAACTATGATTTTTGCTTCTCTCTGTTTCATATGATGGTTGTTTAAGGACTTGTTTTAAATCTATTTATATTATTTATTTATTTTGTTCTGTCTCATATTTATCCCTTAAGAAATTTTTGAAATGTTTTTATAAATGCTTTTTGCAATGAATCTTGCAATTAAAATTTTTGACTGAATGAATAATATAAAAAAAACCCGTAAATTTTGTTTAAATAAATGGTATATTTGAAATATATAACTATATATATTTGTCTGGATGCCTTTAAAAATGAAACATCAGATAGTAAGAATAAGAAAATTGTGATTGATCATTGACTTAAATATCATTTTCACAATCCGTCTCACAGCTTTAATTTTTGCGTGTTCATAAAAGCTCACGGAGAATCCAACTTAACAGATTTATCAGACTAAAGAGCACACACATTTTCACTTTAGATATTCAGGTCTTAAAAAGTTTTGGATAAGAAATTTATTTTCACTTTCCCCTTCCGGTTTGTGTGTTTACTGTTTTATTAAGTAAGAGAACTAATTTCAGCAAAACTTTTAACATGAAAAATAAAATTAAAATGCTACACATTGAAATTTTTTTTTAAATCTTGAAGTCAATTAATTAATAAAAGTAGGAGATAATTGCATTTCTAATCTCATTTTGTTTTATGACGTAATATTTTTCAGTTTAATAAGCATTTGCTATCTAATTATTTTTCAAATAACAACATTAAAAGGGAGTATAAGTTATTTACTATGTTTATTGGCAATTACAAATAAATAAATTTTAATTTTGAAATCCGAAGATTTTTGTTACTTAAATAAAACACGCACACAATCAGAAAAATTCAAAAAAGAAAATTTTGTTAAAAGTAGAAAATGAAAAAAAAAAAAAAACACACACACACACACACGATAGAAAATTTGTAATGGAATAAAGCGTACTATCAAATTCTCAGTAACCAAATACGTGTATAATCACCATTCTAAATTTTGTCAACAAGATATTAACTGGAAAGAATAATCATATCATTCTAAAATAGAAATAGACGTCATAGTCACATGATAACTGAGTCATGTGTTTTCAGCCAATCAATTCATAAATTAATGCGACGTCATAATTATGTCATAAATATAATCACGCGTTTCCAGCCAATTAGTTCATGTGCTTCACTGTTGGCAACTTTTGCTTTTTGAAAAAACTTTCTTTTAGAAAGTACATATTTGTCAACGATATAATAATGCACATAGTTAAGCAAAATGCACTTAATTTAAAAGTATTCGTATAATGTAAGTTTTTTTTTTTTTAAAAAAAATTTGAAAACGATTTGAAGAATTTTAACACGTGAACTCTTTACCCAATCATATCAAATTTTAAATGTTATCTAAACTTTACAAGTTGAACAATTAGTACGTCAATTTTAATCAGTGGAAAACACGTGATTGTCTTTATCATGTGACCATCATGAATTTAGTCCATTATATTGTGACTATTCAGTCTGTAACTGTAATTGTAACATTTTTTGCCATCGGCTGAGCACCTCCACTATGTTTTGATGTAACCCCCCGCGAGAGTTATTGTTGCTTCCCACTTGGAACACAGCGTACGAACACCGTCTAGCAATAAAGTCAAAAATACAACCCTATAGTCTAATTCTTTGAATAACAGAACCAGCGTTCTCAAACATTTGCTAGCCAATATTTGCGAAGCAAAATCACAGTCAACATTTAGCTAAACCACGGATGTTGACAGCGATTTTGTTTCGAAATTGTAAGATTCTGTCGTTGAATGAGCAAGAAACAAAACAAATATAAAAGGATTATGTTCTTCAACATACAGTATTATTTATTTAATATTTATTAGCTGAAGAGGACAAAAAATAGTCTTGATTTTATGTAGCTTGTATTGAATATTTCAAGAGAAAAAAAAAAAGAAAAAAAAAAGACACATCTTTTTCTAACCATTGCCAATGATTTCTATTAATCGAACCATATAATACAATTATATATCAAATACTTTTATTACTTGTATTTTGGAAATATCCTATATACACGACACTGACCAGTAGTAATTACACGAAATTTTTTTCTCATAATCCAACTGGACAAGAGCAAATAAAAACTACTATCTTCGGCAGAGTCTGGGGTAAAATTAATATCTTCCTACACTTGTGTGTGAGTCACATCTTTTAGTCCCAGTCCTCCTACGCATATATCTTTCCTCCCACTCAATCAACAAGAATCATACATCATAAACGATCTAAAAGTTTTTTATTTTTTTTTTATTCACCTTACTTCCATTTAATAGTCTCACTCTCTTAAATTCCTTCCAAGAAAATAAATCGTCTTTATTATGTTCTTTTAAAGTTAACACAAAAAAATTTAAGAGTTGTAAAATTAAAAAAAAACTTTTTTTTAGTCAATTAATATGTTGTTAACTTGTATTTTTAGAAAGTCTTCTAAACATAAAATTTTGATTTAATGCGTTATATTACGCTACTATAATGCATACAATGAAAATTATTCAAATATTTTCTTAGATAAGATCATAGGTAAAGAGTTACAAGAATTTCATAAAAATAATCAAATTATATATATATATATATATATATATATATACGTTATAAGAGTAAAAAATTCACTTCTTACTATTAGATCTTTATAAAATGAAAATGCTGTTTTATGTACGTATTCAAACAGATGTATAAACTGTTAGACTTTATTATTCTTATTATTTATTTCAAATTCAATTATTTTTTTTTCATTTATCTTCTATCGATCACATCACTATTAATTTTATCGATATTCTTACTTATTTTTTAAAAACAAAAAGATTAGTTTTCTTATTAATAATCTGATCAAATACACTGGTATTAAAAATTAAAAGAAATTTCCTATTCAGTCGATTATCTCTGAAACTACTTGACAGATTTTAATGAAATTTGGTTTGAAAATAGGGTTGATAAAACACAAAAAAGCATTCAACAGTTATAATACATACGCATGATCATGGATAACACTCATCGCAGTTGGAAGCTATGAAATAGAGGTTGCAGAATGGAAAAAAAAAAGGTTAATTGGGGGTATGACACCCTTTTACGGATATACAGGCCTCGTATCATGATTTTATCCTTACTAATATTATAAATGTGAAAGTTTGTATGGATGTTTGTTACTCTTTCACGCAAAAATAACTTAATGGATTTTAATGAAACCTTACAATAATATAGCTTATACATCAGAATAACACATAGGTTATAATTTATAAAGATATTGCGTGAAGTGTCTAAAATATAACATTAATTGTCAAAAAAGTAGGAAAAAATTCTGCCATCTGCAAAAAAGCCCACGACAGCATATGTCTATCTTTTATGTGTGAAGCAAAACTTTGCATTTTGTTTTTGTTTTTGTTTTTGTTCCAGGTGCCAGGAAATGCGAAAGTTTGAACAGGCGAAGTGTGAGGCTGATTACAATTTTAACATAAAATAAATACAACAAAAAGTAATATTAACGTATTACACTTCCAGATATAAATTATTTATACTATTTTAAGCGTTCATTACACAAAATTTGTAACAATGTACTACTTTTGCTGAGCAGAGATCAGCTTAGGAAGGTGTTTTCAAAAATCGACCCACAAGAGAGTTACGGGGAGTTATAGATTTAAAAAAAAAAATCTTTTTTTTTATCAGCTATTAGATTTACAGACTTAAAATGTAACTAACAGGTTTTTTTTTGTTCAGCTAAGATATGAAAAAAGCTTTTTTGTTTTGTTTAATTTGCAATTCGCGTAAAATAAACTCGTTAAAAACTTCTTTATCCTTCAATCTGTATTGTTTAATTTTTCAATTCACCCGTGCGAGCGAAGAACGGGGATAACAGCTAGAACTGATAATAAGGGAGTTAATGAGTTCCCGTGGAAATTAGTGCCACTCGTTTAGCAATGATATTTTCAAGCTTTGGGTGGCTCTCCGAGAGGAATTGTGAGTTACAATTGTCCTTCCTAGAACGTCCCAAGTATGCTGTTTAGGATTGATATTTAGAGATCTGGTTGGGGAAATTCGTCAATCAGATGCGCTCTCTATGGCCTCGCGTTATCATCCATTAAAATGAAATCAGGGCCAACTACACATCCGAAAAGGAGAACATAGGGCTCCAAGACCTCGCCCCTACACTTATAGCATTCACAGTGTCTCTTTCAAAGACATGGGTGTTCGTCCATCCAATGTGATGCCTGTCCCACATTCATAAAGCCTCTGCTGACCGATTTCTCGGACATTATAGGGCAGGTAGTGGGTCCCTGGTTCTATCCATAATAAAGTGCGATGAGAATCACTGGTTAGGCTGAACCGGGACTCATCAGTGAAGAGAATGGTCACCCATTAATCCAGGTTCCAATCTCTCAAAGACCTCTGCACCATTTTAGACGGATTCTCTTGTTCGCAGAGCAGAGCGGGACGCAGAGAACAGGACTTCTTGCAAACAGCCCTCTCTCAAGAAGTCTTCTGGGAACAGTCAATCTTAAAATTGTTCCTGTGGCCGCATGAGAGAGATAAGAAGCTGTTGCATCCTTGTTACACCTCGCTATAATGGATAAATGGCGATCTTCTCTGACCGTCGGGGCTCTTGGACTATCTTTCCAGGCTTTCTCTCGACGGAATCCATACCCTAATACTGTTTCTGTAAGTTGGACACTACGCAGGGCGTTAAATGGAATTCTCGGTAAATCTGGATTTGAGACAGGCCTGCCTCAAGCCTACTCACACCAATACCTTGAAGGAAGAAAATTTGTTCTGGGTATCTTCCGTTCCGAACGCGAGTACTTCACCGATCATGCCAAAACGATCGTCTTCGCATGATGTTGGTACTAGTTCATATAGATATCACACTGCCACAACCTCATTCCAACATCTAAATATTGATGGTTACTTATTTTTATTGTTCGAATTTTAATTTAACTGATTGCTCCAAAAATATAAAACAGAAGAATTTGGCGAAATGTGCCATGGAACGAAATGTGAATTTTGGCACGCGCGCGCTTAT
The DNA here is from genome assembly GCA_019973955.1 of Trichonephila inaurata madagascariensis. Lineage (NCBI taxonomy): Eukaryota > Metazoa > Arthropoda > Arachnida > Araneae > Nephilidae > Trichonephila > Trichonephila inaurata. The sequence goes on along the minus strand of BMAV01014658.1, from coordinate 154,956 downwards.
AAATCCTGTTTCGTGAATAGCGCCGCCATACTGTACGGTTATGTATTAGATCAACAAGATTTGTATCCTTGTTTCGAAGCAGTATTTTTACATTTCATTCAATTCTTTTCATGCAAAATGTACAAATTCTTTTAATTTTGAACACGAGTGTATATAGATTATAAAGAATAAATTAAATTGGATTGATGATGAAGTAATTATTTCTTCTCTCAAGTGAAATAAAGTTAAAAAACACTTTAAATAAATTCTGTAAAGTCTCTGAATTTGTTTTGCTTCTTCTTATTAATTAAAAATCACACTATTAAATTTTATCAGTAAAGAGCGTGGCGTTCTGCTGTTCAGAATATTTTCAAACATTGGCATATTTCGTTATACTCATTAAAATATCGTTTTAAGAAATGCTTTAGTTATTAAACCACAAAAAAGTGGAATTTCCAAGTTGTGGAACTGATTTCTTATTACAAGAATAAGTTAAAATTATTTTTCGTCAAAAATATATATATACACTTGTACAATGCACATAATGAGTTTAAAAATGTCTACTATTTTCAGTTGATGCTATTAGTTTAAAACAGTTAACTTTGCCTCTCATTTTACTATACACAGTTTGATACACATTTTCTTTTAGAGCTTTTAAATTCATAAATTTCAACGATTTGGTATAGTTATAGCATGTTATTAAAATTCCTTCAAGCATTTCTCATTGTAAAAACAACAACCAGCTAATTTATTCAGCTACGTTCGAAACCGTGATTTTGAAAAAAAAATTGTATGAATGAATAATCTTCTTGATATTTAGCGTTAGTTCAATTAGAATATACATATAAAATTGTTTTAAGAATTTTATTACAATAAAAAATTATTTGAATTCATTTTTTTTTTTGCAAAAAAATGGCGAATGACATATTTTTAAAACACTCTCCTCTTATGAAAAATACTTCTATAATAATAATATTTTGCCTATATACAGCTTAGACTTCTGCACAGAGCCTGTACAGGGATTTTTGAAATATATAAGCTAGAAATGGATTTATTCATGTTTTAATATATCAAAGTAAAAAAAAAAAAAAAAAAAAAAAAAAATAACGAAAAAAGAATTAATTGTTGGTAACTGTGAAAGCACTACGAACTTTTCAAAAATCTTTGGTCAGACTACGTAGAGGTCTTTTAGCTATAGTATATAGGCAAAATATTATTATTACTGAAGCATTTTTCTTAAAAAGAGAATTTTTTGAAATACGTCATTCTTTATTTTTTGCCAAAAAATTGCATTTAAATAATTATTGTTATACTAATATTCTTAAAACATTTTTACACATATATTCTAATTCAGCAAACATTAATTATAAAAAGAAATATTCATTTATGCGCTTTTTCAAAGTCATGGTTCTGAACGTAGTCGGATGCCTTAAGCAACCAATAAATAAATTAAAGCATAGCTGTTTTCTATACAGCATTTTAGAAGTGCAAATCTTATTAAAATGCAAAATATCAATGGATGTTTAGAGTGGTTTTAGTGAAAAATGTAATCTATGATTACAAAAGAAAAATTAAAGAATACTTATCGAACACACACAAGCATATTGCAAAATTGTCCATTTAAACCTATTTAGCTGATTGCTTTGTTTGTTGAAGTAAACTTTCAGGAATTCAATGAATTCTTAAATAAAATATGTTTGATTGATATTTAACTTGCAAAAATGTATAAATATACATGAGAAATTCTATATGTTACTTTTATGCGTATATTTCATTTTTACATCATTTTTTAACCTAGAAAGTGTGAACCTTTTTTATATTTCACTATATCCAATGACACAAAATATTTTTCGTGCAATAAATTAATTATGCATAAAAGACAATTATAAAAATATCACTTGACATACATGACTTAATAAGACATAATGGTTTAATAATTCATAAATAGGAGCAACATATAAATTATTCGAGCAAATTTAAGAGAGAGGTAAAATGAAAACTACATTTATCAGGTTTTCACACGACTGCAATCAGCGGTGTCTGGTCAATACTGATATAAAAACAGCTAAAATGACCTATAAATGCCTTGAATATTGGAAAAAGTTTTACTTGGGGATAAAATAAAACGAGAACAAATTTACAAGCTGATATAATATCTACTCCATTTTCAGTTATTGATTCTTTTCACATTACAAATCAACGTAGTAAGCAAAGTTGTTTATCTTTGTTTTTTATTCAAATTTTTTTTGAAATATCTGGAAATTAGTAGAATAACCCCAAAAAGGCTCAAAAAGAACCTTAATAAATATGCATTGAGGTGCAATTTCAATTTCTACATGTAGGATTATGATTAGAAGCTTATTTTTTTTGTTTATTAAAAAAATCTGGAGAACTGATACTGAAAACTTTTATAAAAATGAGTTAAAAATACTAAGAGCACAAATATTCCTTAAAACATTAAAAAAAATAAAGAATTTTGTAACAATAGCTATAGTATGTGTGTTAATATAAATGTGTGTACCTTTATCTTCCTTTACAAAGAAAGATATAAGTATTTCTAGAATATAGCAAACGATGCTCGTAGCAAATGCTATGTAAAAAAGGAAATTGGAAAAAAATATTTGATTTCCACAAATATGTTTAAAGAATATATAAATAAAAATTTATAATAATTATTAAAATAAAAGAAATTAATAAATAAATATTTATAAAAAAAGCTTCCCCTAAAAGCAGAGTCTACTGAAATTATGCATCAAAAATATAAAGACAATATTTAGAACTCAAGGGTAAATTAAAACAATACATTAACTATGGTATGCATTTTCCCAAGGGTATATAAATTGCACGAAGGCGATATAGTCGAGCAAAGAAATAAATTTTTCACGAACTGCTTTGAAAGAGTATTTCAGTTGCAAATTCTTGAGAAGACAATTACTTCCAAAAACATAGCACAAACTGTGGAAGTCAATCAAAAGGAAATTTTATATACTGTAAAATCCGGCATATATAACGCTCACCTATACTTTCAAGCTGCCATACTTTCAAGCTTCCCAATCTTCCTGTATATAAGCGTTTCTCAAACTGTGGGGCGGGCCCCTAGGGGGCATGATAACTCTACGAGGGGGGGCGCGAGCATATTGAAAAGGTGAAAACCAAAGATTATTTTATAAAATTATTATTTTGCTAAAACAAGCAAAATGCAATCTGATATAATAAGAATACACATTTACACTGATATAATTTACTTATCAATGTATCAGTGCTGCCCAATGTAATTTATGATTAATTTAGCAATACTAAGTTAAGAACAAGTTTAATAATTACCACTGACTCTGTGGGTTTGTCATATATAAAATTGTATACAAAAATTAACATTTATTTTGATAATTTGTATGGTTTATACTTAATTCCTTTTCCTGCCGATTAAAAGATACGTGATTTGTTCACCAATACTACTGTCTTCCACATAGGCGTGCGTCTGTGTTGTATTCGGGGGAGGGAAGAGAAGGAATAAATAAAAAAATAAATACACAGAATAAAAAAATGTTCAGAAAAGATCGTACTGCGGAAAGACGTATATATACGTCCGGGGCAATTGATGCTTTAGCTAAACGAGACTTTTATATACGCCGGTGGCACTTAAAAGGTTAAAGTAGTACAGTAGTTTTAGCGTCAAAGTCTAGTATTATTGAATTAAATACATTGTTATTGTATGGAGGGGAGGGCGATGAAAATTATGATTGAATATTGGGGCACAAATATTGAAAGTTTGAGAAACACTGCTGTATATATTTATATATATAGCTTGTTCAAATTTTCAATCGTTGAAAAAATACTTTTTATTGATCCACTCAAGTTCAAATACATTTTTTTAAACTTGTAGTAGATGACACTTAATGTTAATATAGTTCCTCCAAGTATATTAATTCATTAATTAAAATTTTTAAATTAATTATAGTTCATGAGATATATTTCAGTTCATATTATTCCTCTAGATGGCAGCCGCCCATGGGATAAAAAAGCTTTTGTTAAATTTGTGATGAAGATTTAAGTTAACTTGAATAAAATCATATGCTAGTTAAACTTCAGCATTCCTTTTCCACTTGTTTTAAGATAAATTCTTACCTATTATATTCAACTTTTATTAAAAAATGACATTACAAATTTAATTTGGTTAAAATTTTTTAATTTAAATTTAAAAGGTGCTTTGCCGCTTAATATTGTGATTCTGTCATTTGTATGTACATATTTCTATTAATTGTAATTATTTAATAAAAAGTAAAAAAAAAAAAATTGTTTACCTAAGTAGGAATCGACTTAATTTATTTTTTTTTTTTTATATTACTTGTTTAATTTGTAGGTATATTCGCCGCATAACGTGTACCCTCTTTTTTATGAAGAAGCTTGAAATGTATGTATGCAATGCACTTATGTTTTGCAGTCATTTTTTGAAGGTCTTTTCCCAGACCTTCGAAACTAATAGTGTAAAATTCTAGAACTAAAACGTTAAGTTCATAAGGTATATCCTTTTTTTAAATACACAATATTTTGATCTATTTAGAAGTCTAATTTCTTTCCTGCTTCTCCTTTTTTATTTTTAAAGCTGTCACTTTTATATCGGCGTATAACACGCACCCGTAAATTTTGATCTTATTTCTTGTGTTAAAAGTGCGCGTTATACGGCGGATTTTAAGGTACTTGAAAATGACGAATAAAATTTTCTGTTTAATAAATATAGCTTCTATAATCTGTACAAGATATAACTACCATTTCCAATTGAAAAGCGATCATTTTTCCTCTTCATTTATCAGCTTCAGCATACCAAAGAAATCTCTCAATAGCGCAACAATTTTTCAAACATAACTTCATCAATTTAATTTCCTGAAAAGTAAACGAAACTGCTCGTATATTTGTCGAGTGAACTTTAAAAAAAAATAATAATTTAATATTTTAGTTAAAATTAAATATTAATTGAAACGGAAGTATTTGAGGACCAATTTAAGATACCCTGTCGTAAAAAAAAGGACAAAGAACAGTGGCGTAACGGAGATGATTAGGGCCCCCTGCAATGTCAGGTTTTGGGCCCCAAGCCGGATCTTACAAAAGGCATCAGTTAGGATTTAGGCTCCCTAGAACCCTGTCCCCCCTCAAGGCGGGGGTTGCGGGGGTGTACATTGCGCCACTGACAAAGGACAATCCACTCTGACAAAAAGACATGACATATTCGAAGCGCCTTTTGCCTATATATTTAAGTTTTAAATGAACTTAAAAAAATAGAAACCAAAGGTAAAAAATTTCTGAAGTAACCATTTTTTAAAATGTTATATGCGTTAAGCTTCAAAAAGATACGCTAGACTTAAAATTATCGCACAGGATTAATAAAGGGATCAATTAAGATAAAAGATCTAGAAGACGATCCCTTGCTGGTGTTAGACTTTCTGAAAGTGTACAACTTCATGGACCTGGTCTAGCTCTGCTGACCAATGGGGGCGTGCAACAACAACATTAAGATAAAAACAAACAGTATAATAAAACATGTTGCTCTCTGTAAGATAGCAAAGACAGAATATAATAGTAATGTTGATGCACTTTTTCTAATCTGACAAAATATTCCAAACGCGGGCTCTATTCTTTAACATAACGCCAAGACAGCCTTAGGAGACATTTCGCGAAACAATGCAAGTACTGAAGATCACAACAATGACAGAAAAAAATCTTATACAATATTCAAAAAACGAAATAAGGGTAGAAAATGGTAAAATTCATTTTATATAATTTTTTAAAGTCCGAAAGCCATGGTTAATGCTAACGTATAAATTGGTAAAGTACACGAAAAAAGCAATAAAAATTAGGAAATTCAAAGACTTTTAAATTTTTTTTATTATTGACTTATTGATTACTTACTTATTTATTACTTACTTATTACTTATTATTTACTTATTGATAGAAATATACAATAAAATGCAAAAGCAAAAATAATTAAAAATAAAAATTCTGAGTATGAAATGTTGAAAATTTTAAAAAAATTGAATAAATTAAGGGACAAAACATACAAGACAATTGTTACAAAACACTCTATAACACAAAAAAATATCAAAAGATTAATAATTATATAAATGGGCAAAAACATTAAACTTATAGAATTCTTGGAACTGTTACAATAAATATATATCAATGCACAGTTACAATTATAGACATTGTATTGTAGAAAAAGGTATATCGGTACAACTGTTAACATAATAATACACAAAAAGATTTATGTGTGACTATAGAAAAAACAGTAAACAAAAAAAAATGTTGGTACAGTGTTGCTTTTGCCAGAGACTTATATTTAATTCTCTTTTTCAACTAAGAAAACATAGCACCTCTCACAAACAAAACTACAACTAAATAAAAAGCAAGAAAAGATCTTTTTTTCCTCTTCCAAACCTTATTTAAGGCGAACTTATTTTGTATTCTGAAAATTGTTCCTCAACTAAAGAAAGTAAGAAAGCGCTTCCAAGTTTCTTGAAGAAAATACAGTATTTATGTTTAGCGCTTGGAATCCATTTGATGATAAGCCACCTAAATCACATTCCTTTCTGAGAAAAAGTAGGCGTCTTTACTGCACAGAAAGAGAACCATAGCTCTCTATTAAATATTGAGCGGATGAAATGGTATCACGCAGGGAGAAGAATAGGTACAGTTTTACCTCAGGGGGTAATTCAGGTCCATGTCGTAAATATCCAGGCACATGCGATAGGCTAGGACACTGGTGGTTATAATTTTTGATCAGATGGGTAATCACCACGTACGAAATTGTTACTGGAATTTTGTTCTTGAAAGCGGATATGGAAGGAAATGTATTATTAAATCCAGGAATGTTTATTTTGGAGATCATACAATCTTTTAGTTACTCGTCTCAACTAGGGATTGCAATACCGGTATACAGAATACCAGTATTTTGTGAGCCATTTGTACAATTTTGTAATACCGGTATTCACAAGTTAAAAACACCGTTTTTTTTTCGGTATTTACTAGAAATTTTTGAAGTTATACTTCTTTTGGGGAGTTAGAGAAATAGGATGAGGGTAAATTTTTGCAATGCACGCGTACCCCGTCACGGATGTGACGCAGAACCGTCACGGATATGACGCACACCGTCACGGATGAGAAAATCCTTTGTCAAGAAATATACAGAACGAGACAAATCATTCCCGTCTTCGAAATTCTCAGAAAAATGTTTCTCTTCACTTCCCTAAAGAAGGGGACACCCGGGTTTGAACTGAGGACCTCCCGATCTGCAGTCGAATGCTCTACCACTGAGCTATACACCCGCTTCAGCGAATCTTTGCTTTGTGTTCCGTAGGAACGGATACGAAAATGCTTTGATTAGAAATATGCAGAATGGGACAGATCATTCCCGCCTTCGAATTTCTCAAAAAAATATTTATCTTCACTTCCCTGAGGGAGGGAACATCCGGGTTTGAACCGGGGACCTCTCGATCTGCAGTTGAATGCTCTACCACTGAGCTATACCAAGGCTAATGTCCTTGGCTATACCCCGCGTCAGCGAACCTTTGCTTTGTGTTCCGTAGGAACGGATACGAAAATGCTTTGTCTAGAAATATGCAGAACGGGACAGATCATTCCCGCCTTCGACCCCATCCCCATATTATTGGTC
>BMAV01014658.1:110160-146914 GCA_019973955.1 Trichonephila inaurata madagascariensis | reverse complement strand
ACACACACACACACACACACACACACATACTTTTTTTTAATTGTCTCCACTATATGTTCAAGGATCACCAACATAGTAAAATAGTGTACGTTTTTATTTTTATGTCTCCCTAACGGGCGAAATTAATTAGACTGTGAACATAAAGTTGCATCGCACAGTCAAGAAAAGTGATAAAATATGTAAACCATCCAAGAAGGTGGGCCAAAACTATCCTATTACAGCTCAGAGTTATATTGCACACGCGCGGGATTCGTAGTCTGATATTCGTATCTGAGAAAACAATGTTATAGTGGTGAAAAAAGTGCGTATTATTCCGATATTTTTTTAATTGGTTTGTTATTCACGTTGTATTTGCATATCATACATTAGGGTTCAAAATATTTTTCAGATTCTTTATATACATACTCATAAAAAATAACCCGTAATAATGAGTAAGACAAGATAATAATGAATGAGATTTAAGATCCTATTTCAAAAATTTGTTATAGTATCACAGACTGAATAGTGATATTTACACTTTTTTGTGATTTAAATAAATATGATGTTCCTTTACTTTTTTGTGACTCTTTATATACTTTTTATAATTTATAAGTCACAAATTATTTTTTGTGATATTTACATTCTCTAATAAAACAAAGAAACACCTGTGTTTTCCTTCTTTTTCTAAAATTTCTACTACCGGTATTAATACCGGTATCCCGGTATTAAGATCTAAAAATACCGAATACTGGTATTGAGCTTTTGTGTGTGGTCCGATATTGCACAAACTCTACTCTCAATCTTATACCTCTTTGAAATACTAAGTTGGATATTAACTGGTGAATTTTAGAATTCAGATATCCGAACACATTCTCGGAATACTTTTTTAAAAAAAATATCATATTTAAACATTTTAAAGGCTTTTTTAGGAATCAATATCAATAAATAATATTTAACTAACAATATTTTAAATATCTACATTTTACAAAAATCACAATTAAAAATGAAATTTTAGCAATATTTTTAAAACACTTCAAAGAAGTTAGAGAAAAAAAGTAATAAACTTATATCAGTAAAAGTATTACTATTAAAACAAAGTAGATACATTTATCTAGAGAACGCACTAAAATTTTAATGTTTTGTTAAAATTTGAAGACGTTTTTGTGAAAAAATAGTGTAACGATTTATCGCTATCCTATATTTATTGAAAACTTTACAAAAATTTAGAATGAGAATTAATAAGAAGTGAAAAATTAATTTATTTTACTGGTATTAGAAAATTTTAAATACATAAAAGAACCTGTAATTGCTCTCTAATCATCCATATTATATTCAATTTTCTCCATTCAACGAAATTTTCCACCTTCGATTCTAAGATTTTTAGTAGCATTAACATAGGAAAAAAAGTGCGGCTTGGATTCAAATAAATACGGTATATCCGGTGGGAATCTAAGTTAGCAGTTTTATTTAATTTTTTTTTGTAATAAATCGCTTAATGAAAAAATTGTTAAATTTTTGTTTCATATTGAAATTTTTCTAGTATATTTTTAGAAATTTATCAGAATTCAAAATTATTCAGTAAAATAGCAGTGATATATTTCAGAATAATCCTTATAGTTATTAATATTTAACATTAACGGCAGAACAGAATGCATGTTTTAAATGTACATACAAATAGTTCGACGTATATACTTCGTACATAAATCAATGAGCACTACTATTCATATTTCAATAATGAGGAGACTCCATTAAACTTTTGAAACTAGCAAACTCGAGCAATGTAATCAGAACTTATTTTACATATATTAATATTTGTATTGTTCCACAACGAATGCTCTGTTAATTAAAGATTTGAATATTGAATTTAAGAGAAGAAATTTTTATATATACTCAGTTATAAAAAAGTTCATATGTCATATAAGAAAACGCGGATTATTTTTGAAATTTGAAAAATAAACTTATATACATCGTACAATTTTAAACAAACCGAAGACAAAAAATATTACATTTTATATGTTACCGTAATGTTTTCAAAACTGAGCAATAACACCGTATTTATTCGAATCTTAGCGTCCTTTTTTTCCAATCGAAAGCAGAAAGATTCGTTGGTGGGTGAAATTAAACATGGTACTCTGACGGTTAAAGCAATTACAAGTTCGTATATGTATTTTAAAGTTTTCAATACTGGGGTAAAACAAATTAACTGTTCATTTCTTATTAGCTCTTATTTTAATTTTTATAAAATTTTGTAAGTATAGGATACCAATAAGATGTTTTACACTCTTTTTTATTTTCTCACAAAATTGTATTGAGAATTTTGGGTATGGTTTAGATTCGAATAAATACGGTATAATTTTATTTTTTTAGAAAATGTGAATATTTAAAGGAAGATTTATTAGTGCGATTGGGACAGTATTTAATTTAAATGCGAGTTTTAAGGCATAAACATTTATTGTGACTGCTTTGTGCAGTGTTTCCCTTGCAAGAGAATGTACAAGAGTGGGTGAGCGTGGTGGGGTTGACGATCGCAGCGCCAACAAGATTAATGAAGTTTATTTAGTATAGCTTATAAAATACTCAATAAAAAATAATTTTTGAAAAAAATGACCATTATGAGTTTTTTCATCTATTTTAAGATTGTGATGCGTCAATAATACTTCTGGCCTTCCAAAGTGCAACATCAAAAGGACAACCGATATCTAAACCAAATTGTTTTAGAGATAACAAACAGTAAAAAAAAAGTGAAATGATTAAAAGTGCAGCCTTTCTAAGGGGGAAGAAGACGGTGAAATAAATACTAAGCGTTGCTGCCACAGCTGACAATAACCACTACTACACATCTTGACTATGAATAAAATAATCTTTGGATGTTTTGGCGAGGTGTGAAAACTCATGCTGTTTCCACACTTAGCTAAAATGGGTGTCTGGAGTAGAAGCGAGTGTTTGTCGCTCTCCAATTATTGACCAGATATGTTCCATAAGTGATAGATCGGAGGAACAAGCAGGCCAAAACAGCCATCCAATCTAGTTGGCGAAGGAGTTTTGACTTTTTGTGCCAAATGTGATTGCGCTTCGTTTTGTTGGAATATGATTGTAGATAAAATATGAAAAGTAAGGATGGACGACAGTTTTCAAAACTTCAGAGATATATCTTTGATTAGTCATTGTATCGACACTACATTCTAGGGAAAGGGATGGATTTTAATATTACCCCAAGCGATAAATAGGGTGCAGAAACAGCATTATGATGCATAAGACAATGGTTAAGTCACCTTTCTCCACGATATCTCCTGACTCTATCTGTCCATTATGGCAATGCTTCTCAAACTTTCAATACTTGTGACCCAATATTTTATCATAATTTTCATCACGCCCCCCCCTTCCATGCAATAAAAATGTATTGAATTCAATTAAACTGTCCTTCGATGCTAAAGTTAGAATACGACTGAAACCAAACGTCTCACTCAGCTGAAGCGTTATTTACCTCGGACGAATATGTACGTCTTTGTGAAGTGCGATCTTTTCTGTGCACTACTATCCATAAAATTATTCCGAAAGCTATGGAATGCAATAATTGGGATGGGAGCGAATTGCGTAACTTTCAATCGGCAGTTAAGGGATTAATTATAAATCGAACAATTTATCAATATTATTTTTTGGAAATAATTTTATGTATGACAAGACCATAGGGTCACTGGGAATTATTAAACTTGTTCTTAGCATTATTAAATTAATTATCAAACACATTGTGAAGTATTGATACATTTGTATTATATCAGTGTAAATGTGTAATTTATTTTTTATTATGTCAGAATGCATCTTATTTACTTTCAATAAATTAGTATTAATTATTAATATAATCTTTTGTTTTAGACTGTTCAATATACTCGTGGCCCCGTCGTAGAGTTATCACGCCCCCAAGGGGGGGGGCGCCCCACAGTTTGAGAAACGCTGCATTATGGTATTGTAAACAGAACGTGCATGTCAGATATTCGGTTAACCATGCCACACGCACACACTAAATGATGTGATTTACCAAAACAATGATATAAGTTATTTATGACACAATTCATTTTGATATAATCTTACTACAATATTTTAAATACACAAATTGATAGAGAGAAATAACTCTAGCAAACTAATTTTAAAATTGATTATCCACTCATTTTTTAATTGAAAATAAACGGTTTATGTTTACGTAACTTCACTTTTTACTGAATTCATTTATTACGGAAAATATGATAATTTGTGCAATGTTTATAAAAATAAAACTTTCCAGTATTGTAAGGTTTATGCTAGTCTTTTTAAACTAAAATCTAGATTGTTCTCAGAAATTCTCCTTTTTTTTACAATTGTTTTGTAAAAATTTAAACGTAAGAACAAGGAAGTAATTAGAAATAATAATTAGAATATATATATGATTTAAAATTTTTTATGCTATGCAGTCATTGAAAGAAAAACAATGCAATCAAGAGGGAAAATAGTGATATTAATTTTTTATCAAAATTATATTCCAACGGTATGTATGAACTGAAAAGACTTTTTTTTCCTTCTAAATATATGAATGGTACCTGATGTTTTATTATGTAACACTTTATCATCGAAATCGAAAGGAAATATTTGCTTGGGTAACAATGACTTAAGAAATTTTTAAAAGCATTAAAAAGATTAATGATTTGCTTTGAATGATGTTATTATTTTATGAAATATATGTAATCACAAAATTCCCAGAAAAATATTAAGTAGCTAATTTGAAAATTCACATCTATAAAGCATTTTAATATATGTTTATTATTATTTCCATTTCTAATTTATTTTATTGTATTAACTGAATTATATTTTAAGTTCTATAACTTGTACTTGGAGGATAAAGTACTAAAAGGATTCTTTCTTAAAAACATAAGCATTATATAGAAATAATGGTGGACATCATTTAAACAATATGGGATTTTCATGTAAATTGAATAAATAATAATAAAAAAAAGACGTACACTATCGTTAAAGGACATTCTTAAAAGAAATTCGGCAGTTCTTATTCTTTTTTTTTTTTGTCGTAGCTGGATAAAAATGGTATCATTTTTAATGACTTCAAGGAAACTAAATTATAATGCACTGGATTAATTAATTATTATAAAAATAATTTTATCTTTATAGATTGTGAATTTTTCATTTCACAGGTAACTGAACTCTCATTCTGTAAAAAAAAAACTTAGTTATGAAATTTTTAATCTACTTGGAAGTTTAAAAATCAGAAGGATTTAAAAATGGGTTCTTAACTTTAAATGGGTGTCTTAAACTTTTGTCGATAAATTCGACAATTATTTTCTTATTTTTATTGATAATAGATAAAATAGCATTCCTCTTAAAAGCTCACAGAGAATAATATTATGGTATGATAATTAACTAATTAACTTAAAAAGAAATTTTTATCATTATCTATTTCTAGTTTTTCTCCTCACGTAACCTATTTTTCATCATTAAAGAACTTAAATATCGAATTTTTCGAGATTCTGCTTGAAATTTTCAGGGGTACAAAGATATAAAACGGATCCCCTCACATTAAATGAGCGTTTCAAGTGAGGGAGAGTTTCTTACAAAGCAGTAAGAGGACTGTTAGCGACGTAATTTTGAACCGTGGTCAAGTGATGCTGGCAGGCAGAACCACCTTATACAAGTTGGAAAAACTTTATTTCCATCCCTAAAAGTCAAAGTTCAGAGGTGGCCACTCCGGAAATGAATCAGAATAGTTTATTCCTGCCTGCTGCATTGAAGGAAAAGAGAACCACCAGGTCATTTAGCCTCATACCAGTGATGAGCAGGGGAAACAGTTGATTGCTTGTTGTTGATGTAGGTGGAGTGCAGTTCTGAATAGGTGAGAGCGGCCGAGTTCATAGTGTGTTGAGCTTCGCCATCTTTTGCTAGGGAGTCAGCAATTTCATTGCCCTTGATGTTAACGTGCGAAAGAACCCATTGTAGATGGATCTCACGAGAAGAAGAAAGATGTTTTAGCTTCACCAAAATACCCACTCCTGTGTTATTACCCACCTTATGCCAGTTTGAAAGATGTAGAATGGCACTACGGCTGTCAGATAGTATCCAGATGCTGTTCGAACCAGGAATTGAGAGTGCCTCTTTAAGGCCTGTATTAGTAGCAATGAGTTTACAGCGAAAGACAGAGCAACCATCAGAGTTCGTCAGTGTAATATGACTGGAATAGTTTTGGGACTTAATGTAAATACCACTGCTAGAACGAGAGTGTTCATTCCTGCTGCCTTCAGTATATATAAGAAATGCATCATCAGGAATGTTACTAATAACTTCACGGCAATGTTACTTCGAGCCATGTTAGATTTAAAGCTCATCAGCTTCTCTTACGTTGGGTCTTCAGTGGCATCAGAGCTCGAACCCGTGACTCGGCAACACCCGGGCTACGAGTTCGTGATATTGATCCCTAGGCTACCGCAGTCACACGAGTGTCTCAACCATTCGTCGATAAAAGCTAAATTCAACGCTTTTGAAAACTGTTTATGCCAAATAATGGATTATATTCCCCCTATTTTAAAAACGCAAAGAAATTATAAAATGTAATGTTTGTATAAATTACTAAATACAGTTACACGAAAAAAACTGAATTGTGAAATATCAAATTGTTACTTTATTTGGATTTCTTGAGTCATGAATCCAAAATTGTGTAGAATTGTTTCTATAAAATCAGGAAATATATTCAAGGTCAAATCTTACTCTTACAATCGTTCATCAGGAAAATATAATGGGGGGGGGGGCATATGCTTATTTATAAATCTTTATTATCAGACCAGTCACTAAGCTGTGTTAAGAAACATTAAAAACAGAATGAATCGTTTCCGAGGAAGAATTGTTGTATATAGCCCCCTAATATACACACTCAAATAGAGTGAAATACATTAAACGCGAAAACGCTAAAGACAAAATATCGGTTAACACGAAATAATACAGCGGTTCCGACAAACTACTATGTATTTTAATACATTTTTTCTCTTAACACGAAACAAAAATCACTTAACACGAAAAAATTTCTCTTCTAGAAATGAACAAAATACTGAAAACAACAGTCAAATGTTTGAGAAATTTTCTGTGTTATTTGACTGCCCTACTGCATCATTGGAAGAATTCATTGTAGTAGATGAAGATACTGTATGTATAGCCTCAATTATGGTGGACATTTTGGAGCTTGTTCGAAGCTGAAAAAATATCATTAATGCAAATTTCAATGACGAAAATGAAGTTAATGCAGCTTCTGTCCCCCATCATCCGAAATGGGGACATCATAAAAAGTATTCGCAGTTATTTAGACACATCGCACATTCCAACGGTAAAATGAATAATAGAACAATTTGTTCACAATTTGACGCTAAAAGCGACAATTGAAAGAAAAAGATCACATGTTTTGTTTTGCAAAAAACTTGAGTTTTGCATTAAATTTCATTAAGTTCTTGTGTGTGTGTTAATGCTTTTGCTTCATTGATTTTTCTGAAATACATGTATATATACACATCTATGTAAATTAATAAACTAAATTTTGTTGAATATATGTATGCAACATCCTTTAACACGAAAAAAATATTTCAGTCCTTTCAGCTTCATGTTAAACGATTTTCAATGTATATTTGAAAGTAATGACTGGATTCGAGCAAAATTTAGAGCATAAATTATTGAGATCATTCTCTGGCCTATTCTGGAAAATAGATTTCCTGAATTTAAAAGATTCTACCTAAGAAGTTAATTAATTACCGCAAAATATCCGGTGTATAATGCGGCCCTATACTTTCAAACTGCATTTTTAAGGTATATTCGCCGTATAACGCGCTCCTCCTTTCTTATGAAGAAACCTGAAAGCAGTGCTCTTATGTTTTGAATTCATTTATTTGAGGTAATCTTTAGATATAAAATAGAGTATAGTTCTAGTACTACAACCCGTTAAATTCATAAGGAATGTGTGTTAATTTTAAGTGTTAATTTTTTTATGCACATCTCTTTTATTATTTTTAAAGCTATTATTTTTATACTCGGCGTATAAAATACGCGCATAAGTAAATTTTGATCTTTCTTTTGTGTTAAAGGTGCACGTTATACGCCAGATTTTACGGTAATACATTATCGTCATAGTTGGTTACCTTTAATTTGTTAAGAGTGATAATTTTATCTAACTGCGATGAAAATTGTGAAATCTAATAAGAATGTTGTAATGTTTTGATCACTATGCAGATATTTTGCGCGAACTCTCGCCCGTTGAGGTATAAGGATGAACCAAAGGAAGAGACATCTGAAATGATAAACACTTTTATTATGAGTATTAATTCACTATCTAAATCCGACTTCTTCTAGGGGAGCTTCCAGGTTATTTATAATAATTTAAATATCTATGATAATAAATCCAATATTTATCATGACAAGAAAATTCTCATCAATACCCGTCTCCCATTCTTTTTCTTGAATCCCTGTAGTTTTTACAATTACTCCTCTAATTCCGTAGCTTCAGCATGACAATAAACGCCAACCTATCTTTAATTTCCTGATTGTAAACAACAACCCTCATTAACAAAAATCACGGTTTCTTTGCAGAAAGCGGTTTTACAGTCATATAACGCCATGAAAGTATTTACCCTAAAGGACTAGTACAGTGGCGTAACGTACACCCCACATCGCGGGGGGCAGGACTCTAGGGGATCCAAATAGGGATGTCGATTCCTTGTATAAAAGATCGATTCGAATCGCAACCTGATGAATCAATTCACAAAAAAATCGATGTATAAAAGATCGATTTCTAAAAAAATCGGGTATTTTTTCAAGTCTGGATTTACAATGTAAATATAAATACTTTTTATGAAAAACAAGAAAGATGCCATAATAAACGATAGAACGAAACAGTAAAATCAGGGAATTTTTTAGTTCAAGGAATTCGACACGATTACAATTATTTTTATTACCATATCAAAGTACCAGGTATAAAAGAAGACATTTATTTTCTAAATGTATTTGTTACATTAAAAAGTTTAGAAAATAGATAATATAGCTTATAGTTCCCAATGCTTGATATGTAAGCTGTTTAAAAACAACAGTCTGTCAAGTCTACTGGGATCCAAGTGGTTCCGCTCATCACTTGCAATGTTGCCGGCAGTCGAAAAAAAGACACTCACAAGGGCACAGACGATCCCACGATACTCATATACATCATGGCTATTGAGTGAACGTGATGATAAATGGAAGGTTTTGTTCTTGCCAGTAAATTAATCCTTTAACCGCCAACACCGTAATATTAAGGATTTTAAAGATAGTACATTCAACTAATTGTAAATAATTTTATGGTTTTTACCAAAACAGAAAAAAATCAAATGTCGATTTTCTAGGATGAAATATCGATTCACTGAATCGATTCAGTGCTACATGTCGATTTAAAAAAAATCGATTTTTTGGCCCGAGAAATTGATTATTCGATTAATCGATCTCAGATAGCCATCCCTAGGTCCAAAAACTTACTGACGCCAAGCATGTATTCAGTTGTAAGTTCTGGCTTGGGGCGCCAAATTTGACCTTGCAGGGGTGCCCTAATATTCTCCGTTACGTCACTGGATTAGTAAGAATCGAAAATAGAACCCGTTACAATTTTTATAAAAGAAAAAGCAAGTTGAGTAAATAAACAATGGAAGTCTAAGCAATAAATAATCAAAACTTCACAAGACTTGAACATAAAAATTAAAAAGAAATGTTTTTTACCGAATAAATTGAGAAAGCTACTTTTTTGAATTCAAAGCAACGAAAAAGCATGAGATAAAGTAAATAAGAATAAAATAAAACCCATAAATTACACGTTAAAGTTCTGCATTGACAAAATTTAATACTCAGAGAATTTGTGTACTAAACACACACGCTCGCGAATTGGAGATATAGTAAATAAATGCAAATATATGCACCACTTTTACTAAGTAAACGTATCAGGTGCATATATCTAACGAAACATTTTCATATCTTAAAGTAAATATCCAAATTTTGCGGGTTTATTAGCTGAACATTTCTTTAGAATAACTCCGCTTTGAAAATTCACAATTCCTTTAAAAATAAAACTCTTTTTTATTATGCATATTAAAAACTCCGGAGAAAAAAAATCTTTTCTATAAATACCTCTTTTAAAATGGTTCGTTAACATATGTTAAATCCGTTAAACAAAAGTGCAAGATAAAATTAATTTTGTTGTACATTTTTAATTCTATTCCTTCTAGCAAGCCTACAATTATTTCCTGATCTTAATGAAACTAGATCGTGGATTGAAGTGAAATGGATTTGTCAATATTTACCTTTATAAGATTTCTGTTTAAAATAGACGATAGGTGAGTTCAAAGGAGAGATTAATTGAAATGAGTTTTGAAAATGCGTAGGAGGTATTGAATTCTGTCAAATAATTTATGTCGCTGTGCTGAAAAAAACTTTAATACGCTGTGAGAGAAACTGTGGACTTAAATTCCAGTATTGCTACAATCTAAGTTGCAATTTTCATTTTATTTCCTTCGGTTATGTTTAATTGACTTCTATTTCTCTCAAGTACAAATTTACTGTTGTTGTTCTTCACAAGCTGAGAGCTGTAAATACTCTTTATAGTAAAATAAATATGTTTCACATTTATTATTCCTAGTTTGGTTAGATCTTTGCTCACTAGAGTTACTTAGGAATTAACCGCAAGTTAACCTATCTTACAATTGAGCTCTTTAACTTCACTGAATATTAAATAAGATAAAACTAATTATCTTTAAACTTAACTTATGATTGTTGTTTGATTGCATATTTTTTCCCCCACATATCGTTGGGGATTTATCGTTGTTTGCTCAGAAAGTAGTTTAAATATGGGAATAATAAGAATGATAATTAATAGAATAATTTTACAGAGAAACTTCTTAAAATAGATGCATTGGCAAATTATTTCTAATATTTTAGAGCTATTTAAAGGAGTTTTACTAATTTTTTTTCTTTTTTTCTGAAAGCATATTTTTGAAATATATTTTATGAGATTTTGACAATTTCAATTTTTTTGATAATCATTCGCATTACCGGTTATAATTTCGAGAATTTAAAGTAAATAATAAATATACGCAAATGGTAAAGATAGACAGTTTTAACCCTCAGTGTTATTATCATTATGGTTTGAGTACAGAAACTCAATACGGAAATGAAAATATTTTGCAATATTACAAATTTAAATAAATCAATTCGAAAAAATGAGATTACATTGAAGACTTGAAACACGACACGACTCGGATTTGTGCAATTAAATTCCGAAGGATTAAAAATGTTATTATTTTAAAAATTTAATTTCAATGTAATAATTTTATATATAAAACAAGTAATTTAAAAAAAACTTTTTAAGTCAATTCCTACTTCGATCAAGAAAGAAAATTTTATTTTAGCTCTTTTTTATTAAATAGTTACAATTAATATAAATACATATATACATATGACAGAATCACAACATTAAGTGTTGGTAATTAATTTTTATTAATTATCATTAAAGTATCGTATTGTCATTCAATACAATCGTGTATATAAAATTTCAGTTAAACTGAACGCTTTAAAACGTGAGAAAAAAATCTTTTAAAGTTTTGACGCAAGTCGCTAAAAATGAAACGAACGTGGATGTATCTGTAATTTTTTAAATAATTAGTTTCAGTCAATTAGTTTTAATTAATTATAATTAAAGTATCGTATTTTTACCCAAAACAATAGTGTATAAAAAATTTCAGCTCTAATGAGCGCTTTAAAATTTGAGAAAAAAAACCTTTTCAAGTTTTGACACGTCGCCATGAATGATGCAAACGTGGTTGTATTTGTAATTCTTTGAATAATTAGTTTTAATCATTTGATTTTGATTAATTATTCTTAAATTACTGTATTGTCATCCAAAATAATCATGTATATAAAATTTCAGCTAATTGAGAGTTTTAAAATGCATTTAATTAACGATTGAAAATTCCACCAAGATAAATAAATAAATAAATATATAGATAGTAGGAATTGAATAAAAAACTACGAAAAACTAAGATAAAATTTAATCAATGCTAAATATTTGAAAGTATAGTACAGCATAACTTTTTTTCCCCACATGAAGTGCTTATGAAATTTAACAAACAGATTTAAAATCTAATTTTGATAGAATAACGGCAGATTATACGTTAAACGTGCTATAAAGTATGTTACTATGTTAACTGTCTCAAAAAGGAAAATTTAATAACAATTACAGAATAATTTACATGATCTCATTGCGTTTCCTTTGATTAAATTAATAAATTCTTTTATTTGAATGTTAGTACATAAGAAACAAGTCAAGAAAAATTAAAAATATTTCCTTTTTTAAAATTGAATTTATTAAGGCACTCAATTAGACGGAGTAAACTTTTAGCGTTTTAATTCAGTACAAATAGCGAGCTTTACACCTTTTATACTTCATTCAGTCTTTCCTCGAGGTTTCCAATGTGTCCCTGGTTATAAATGAAGAGCTCAATAATTATTTAATACAAATATATAGTGAGTTCCACATTATACTTCACACACCATCCCAATAAATGGTGTTTCAATGAATATATTAGTGAGAATATACTTTCTTTGAATTCGTATTGGATTTTGTTTAATGCCTCTCTTGGATTTAAACTTCGAAAATTAAGAAAGCCCTCGTGTAGCTAAACAGTGCGACGTTAATAATCAATCAATAAATCAATCAATCAATCAAAAAATAAGATTAAACAAGTAATATAAAAAAATTAAGTCAATTCCTACTTAGGTCAACAAAGAAAAATATTATTTTAGTTACTTTTTATCAAATAATTGCAATTTATATAAATATGTATATATATATGATCACACAATATTAAGTGGCAGTTAATTTTTATTAATTATAATTAAATTACCGTATTGTCATACAAAATAATCGTGTATACAAAATTTCAGCTCAATTGAGCGCTTTAAAAAGCACTTTATTAACGATTGAAAATTTGAACAAGATACATATAGGGAGATTGTGAGCTAATATAGGAATTGTGAAAAAGGATTATCCAAGAAAGAAAATAATTTTCTTTTCTAAAAACAATACAACACTTATTTTTGATTCTTGTTGACATTTTGCAAATTACAATAGTTCGACCAGTCTGTCATAGGGCCAAAAACTGAAGCAAGCACAAAACGATTATATTAAAAAAAAAACCTTATCAATTATTTTTGTTTCAAAGATTGGCGATCGCCAAATGTTGGTGAATAGGCGGGAAAAATGAACTGCTCATTTGTGCATCGGTTGCACAATTTTTTTTCATGAAAAAATAATCTTCATATATTTTACTCGTGTAATGCTCATATATAATTAATAATATTCACAAATTGTTTCATAATATAATTTTAACTCTTAAACTTTTATATTCAACACCTGCGAAACAGTAAAGAATCAAACAAAAAAAACATATAATTTACAAATAATTGAGAAATAGCAATGCAGATAATTTTAAAATATCCATATTTTGTGATAGATACTAAAAGATTAATGTGTTCACATTTCATAATATGCAGACTCCGTAATTAAATTAGAAAAGCAAAAATTTATCTTTAAATAACGCATATATTATGGGAGAAAGTTTAAGTGGATAGAGTATTATAGAATTTAGTTACATAATGATATTGTATTTATATTCAGACAAAAATGCTATGATATTCTCCTATTTCAAATTTATATATATATTTCTAATGATTATATTTTGCATCCTGTTGAATAAAAATCTTTACTTAACTTCAGTCAACTAACTAGCGATAATTATTTCCAAGAATAAAAAAAAATTCTTTTTGAGAATTTCATTTATAGTTAGTCAGCACCTCATTAAAATGAGTTCTCCTTTACAACCATCTCTTGATGATCTTGTGGTTTGAAGTTAAAAAAGAATTCTAACAACAAAAAAAAAGGCAAATAATTTTTTTTAAATCGATTCTTATCCCTCCCCCCCCCCTTCCCCATTTTTTTTAAAAATGAAAATATAGTGGTAGTAGATTTTGTATTTATTCTTAGAACAGAAGCTTTATATCTTTTTTAGACTTCATTTTTATGAAAGTCTATAATTGTTTTTTATTTAATTGTAGATGGTAGCCGAATTCTTAGAATTTCACACAAATAAGTTTTTCCTTTTCATTATATTTAAGTATTTTTGATAATTCTAAAATATATTATTTTCGTTCTTTTAATTAATTATTCCCAGAACTTTGATTTTAACACAAAAACTTTTCTTTCTTGCACTTAAATTTCCTTTAATTGTATGAAAAAAAAATGTCTTTACTCTTAATGATCATAAAAATAAAGGCTTTAAAAATTATTTCTTTTAAATTATTTTAATGATTTTTTCTTATGAGAAATAATTTGCATCATTATTTATTCGTTTTATATACCTTTTTCTCAGAATTCCTCATAAAAAAATTCTTAAATTATATTTTTTCGTTTAAAAATTGGCAGTTTCATGGGTCTATGAAAATTTTAATTTTCTCTTTCAACTGACTCAAATGCTGTAAATATGCACTTTTATTATCTTTTATTTAGAGTTTACTTTTAGTTTTCTAAGGAATTAAATAAACAATTCTCAATTTTAAAATATTATTTTTACACGGTGCTTCTTTCGTCCATGATTTTAGACTTAAGATGTATTTTATCTTTATATAACCAGAAATATTTTTTTTTACGATCGGATTTATTTTTTATGCTTACCTGTAGTTTCTATTAGTGAAATTTAAGAGATTTTTTTCTTCTGGAAGCAGAATCGATTTTTTAATTTTCTCCAAAAAAGTTTTCAACATTTAAGTCAAATCAGTTTGAACTGGAATTAAAAATTCATTTTTGATTATTCCTGTTCTTTTTCATGGTCGTCTTTGCTAAATGAACGAGGGCCTGAACTAAACGCGGAGCACATTATTAAAAAGAAAATGCATCAATTTTCAGGAAAGTTTGCAGAAATATAATTCATACATTTGCTTACGATATAGCGTTTTTATAATTTTAAAATAATCCACAGATAATTAATTTTTCCTTTTAACATATAAAGGGATAGCTCATTTAGCATTACGGTGTTGGAGAAAAATGGGGACATATTTTATAGTATTACAAAATAAGTTATTCTGTATAAGATAGTAAACCCAGAACATAATATTAATCTTGGAGTACTTTTACATTCGAAAAAATATTCCAAATTTCGGGTCCTATTCTTTGACACAGCGTTATTCAAACTGTGGGGTGCACTCCCTTAGGGGTGTGTGATAACTCTACGAGGGGGGTGCAAGCATATTGAAAAGTCGAAAACAAAAGATTATTTAAAAAAAATTATTAATTTTCTGAAAGTAAACGAACAAAATACATTCTGACATAATACAAAATAAATACACATTTACACTGATATAATACACTTATAAATGTATCAGTACTGCCCATTGTAATTTATGATTAATTTAGCAAAATTCTCTCTAAGTTAAGAATAAGTTTAATAATGATCTTTGACCCCATGGGCTTGTCATATATAAAGTTATATACAAAAGTTAACACTTATCTTGATCATTTGCGCGGTTTATAATTAATTCCTTTTCCTGCCGATTAAAAGATATGGATTCGCTCACCAATGTCACTGTTTTCCACATAGCCGTGCGTTTGTGATGGATCGGAGGGGGGGGGGAAGAAAAGGAATAAATAAGCAAATCCTCTGAAATAAGTATCTTTCGCAAACATTGCCAAGGTCTTTATATTGCATTGCAAATCCTTCGGAATACTTTTATGAATAGCAGTGTACAGAAAACATATGTATATATACGTCCGGGCCAATTGACGCTTTGGCTGAGCGAGACGTTTATATAAGCCGGTGGCACATTTAAGAGATTAAAGTCGTATTGTAGCTTTAAAGTCAACGTTTAGTGTTATTGAATTCAATGCATTGTTATTGTATGGAAGGAGGTGCGATGAAAATTATTACTGAATATTGAGTCGCAAATATTGAAAGTTTGAGAAGCACTGTTTTAACATTAAGCGATTGACAGCTTTAAGACTTAGGAATATCGATAAAAAGGGGACACAAGTTCTTAAAATATCATAAAATTTTTATCCAAACGATACGTGATTATTAACAAAAAGATCTAAAATACTGAGGAAAATTTCTGAAACGATATTTGAAGTCTTTTGAGTTAAATAATTCAGTTTTTGAGAAAATCTAGGATATTATGGAGTTAATGTTCGATTATCTAATTATTAAATGTAAAGTTTTAAATAAATAATCTGACTGAATTATTTAGAAACAATGTATATTTTAAGTAAAGATGTCACATCCAAAATATATAAATCTGTAAGAAACATTCTAAAGTGTGATTTATGATTTTAAAATCTTCATTAATCTCCTTTCTTTGGAAGCAGCTGACAAAACATCGTTGCGAATGTCGTTTGGTGTCAGGTTGAATGATGAAAAACTTTGATGTGACTATTCTTAGGAATGAATTGTAATTTCCGAAGGATTATGGATTACCTTTAGTAATTTTTATCGTGTGGCACTTAAAAATGAGATTGAATGAATGTGAGACATGTACGCATGCGCACACATGTACACACATACAGTGGCGTAACGGAGAATATTAGCTCCCCCCTGCCAAGTAAGGTTTTGCCTTTAATATTTTATAAATTGGTTAAATACGTACTAGGCGATACAGGCTTTGGGCCCCTAGAATCCTGGCCCGCCCGCAATACGGGGGTGTACGTTACGCCACTTCCCGCATACGCATAAATGAAGAGAGAGAGAGAGAGAGATAAAGAATTCATCCGATTTAAGAGAGAATATGTTAAGTTTTACGTTAAATATACAATTCTTTTATTTCTTTTATGTAATGCAGGCACCTTTTCTGAACATCGACAATATTATTTGCAATAGATTGTGCACTCAATATCATTTTTTGTAAGTACACCAGGTGAATGAAGAAAAAATCGAATTTTGACTAAGTACGTGAGGAATTAATTGGATTACACCTCTTTAAGACCATGTGCACTATTTGTAACAGTTATAATATTTATGCTATCAATATTTTCATCATTGTTCAAATTAGTTTTCACGGTGATACACACTGGCATTTTTTCAAATGTCGTCATGAATTGCTCTTTTAGTCTGATAGTAAAACGGATAACGGACTGATATAGTAAAAAATACACTAAACATTATTTCAAAAATAAACGATAAGAAAAATGTCACTCAGCATTGAACAAATATGTATTTAATGTAGTGTATAACTATTTACTAAACACACACACACACACACACAAAATTGTGACTAACATCTTTAAAAATACATATATTTAAATAAAGATTTACTAAACTTTCCATTTTTTGTGTGCTTATTTTGGAATGGATATCTTTGTAATACTTTAAAATACGAGAAGTGAATTTAATCACATTTGACTGTCACAGGAAGTAATAACAATGTCTACTATATAATATGTTCATTAGTTAATTAAATGTTAGAATTTAACTAAAAACTGAAAGTCAGAAAAAAAAAAGAATATGAGACTGGATGCCAAGCTGATTTTTAATAAATTAATTTTATGAGTGTGAATTTGAGGTGTTAGAATTAACAGATATAAGTGTAATTTTAATTCAGATACCTACAAATACTCTGAGGAATATTTTGGATTATTCTCTTAAATCAATATATAGTCTCAATATATTCATCAGGTTGTTACAATTAGATGCAATACCTTCATTCATAGTAATAATGTTAACTTGCTATACACGTAAATGCATTTCAATTTCAAAAGCAGGATATTCCGATGTCCTTAAGTAATTGTTTCTTCTTGGGGGGAAAATTATATTATGCGAGTGCGTGATGTCAGGAAAATAGTTTTTAATTCCGTTTTACACACGATAATTTTAAAAAATAACACTTGTTGTGAAAATAAAGCAAACGATAAATTATAAGCTAATAATCGAGTCACAAAGCTACATAGGTCGTTCAGAAAGTAAGTTACATTTGTCCCTCATAAGATGGCAACACATCACAACAAATTCGCTGCTAGTTCAGAAGAGAAAGGAGGTCAATGATTTCGGACCCAGGCATTTTCGTTCGAGTAGCGAATATTATTACTGCGTAGTACGTGAACAAAATATAGTGTGTCAACCAGTAGCGTACACATACCTCTTTTATAGGAAGGGGAGCATTCTAAGAAACACACACACACACACACACAGATGAAAACACTGAGAGGTAATTTGTGTAGTAAAAATTAAAAATATGATGGTTTATTGGGAAGGGGTTGTACCCTCAAACACCAACCTAGCGTACGCCACTGGCATCAGCTGTGAATTTACACCAACGCTGAAACAAGTGGAATAGTGTAATTTGTATGAGCTAAAAGGCTCCCTTGTGTGGAAATTGATCATGAAATATTGGTGGTGTATGGATCCCATGAAATGTAGTGTCTAGCCATAATGAAATGGTTCCAATAATTCAAAATAGGCTGCACACACTTGACCAATGCGGAAAGACATAAAGATCAGCAACATCGACCACAGCACGTGCAATCTAGATCTTGTACTTCCATGTGTTTCATAAGCTAAAAGAATATCTGGGAAGACGCCATTTTATCTGCAGGTTAAAAGAGATGTTACAAGCTGACTCAGTAACTAAATGATGAATTTCTATTATTAGGACATTGAATGGTTACTATTGCGTTCTATGAAATGTTTACACTAAGCCAGCGATACTCAACCTACAGCCCACCGGACCTTTCTGAGTGGGCCGGTCGGGCCCGTTGCACTAACCAATTCAATTATTTAAGAAAAACGCATTAAGAATTTAGCAAGAAATTCTATCAATCAAGCAATCCCATATATCGATTTTGCTATCGATGCGGTGCTGGTAGAAATTGTGGAAAAACTTTTTTTCTTTTTTGTAAATGTAACGGTTATTGTTAACAAATAACAGTAGAATAGCGACTGTTTTATGGGTGAAACTAATTTTTAATTAACCTTCATGCCTTCCAAGCGAAAAATATCTAAAAAATATTTGTTATTTCAAGACAATTAGTATCTTAACTGCTTTGTGGAAAAAAAAAACATGGATCAACAACTTGTTTAATTTATCATGAAAATGCTGTATTTAGAAAAAATATATAATTTTGCTAGTCACTATACCACTAAACTCAAATCTTTCAATGCCTCCTTTTTTTTTTAGATTCTCTTTCAAAACGAGATAAATTGGCTTTCTTGAAAAAATCTTTGCAACAGCAACAAAATATTTGGAGGTGGGGGACTCGGGATCACATTGAGAAAGGAAATCGAAACTACCCCATAAACAGGGTAAAAAAATGCATTAAACCTTATTTTTTTTTCGTGAGTAGAGTTTGATGGAGTTTAATTCAGTTTTAAAATGAAATCCAAAATTATTAATATTTTGATCAATTTCTGCATTTTAAATGTCTTCGATCTTACAGCGTCCACCCCCTTCCCCCGTTAATCCTCATATTGCGACCCACGTAAAATAGTTGTCATATGTATACGGACCGCGTGAAATAGTTGTCAAATGTATGCGGCTCACGTGAAATAGATATCATGTGTGTGCTGAGAAAAAGTTTGAGTACCGCTGCACTAAGTTGATGATTATGTAAAACACGTGTCGCAACCTATGGTACACGTGCCACATTTGGCGGTACAATCCTCCACCCACACTATGAACTTTTCTGTTTTCGAGTGAATGGAAATTGATTATTTTATAATGGAGCTTATTGAACTAACATCTTTGGTGTTATAGAAAGCAACATTTACGGAATTACGAAAAAATCTGAAAGATAACTCCAACAATAAATCGACAGATATTATTGGATGTCATTGCTGGTGAGGTTTAAGTTTTTGAAGAAAATCGTACGTACTGTGCTTTCCGCTTTTTATTCTACATATTAGTGTGGACAAATATTTTTTTTATATGAAAAAACATTTCGAGTCCGCAAAGACGTTATTTAACAAAGGAATATTTAAAATTGTGTCAAATTGAAAGTTACAAATAATGCCCCTGCTATTGAGATATGTAGAGCGATGCAGAAACTAGATTTGCGTTAATTTTTTTTTACTTAACTATATTAAATAAGAGTTCTTATGTTTTACGTTGTTTATATATATATATTTCTTATTTTAATAAATATGTCCGAAAAATACTTAATATATGTGCAATTTTAAATTTTTTTATTTATGTGGAAAAATTAGTTATATTTCATTTACCGTAAAATCCGGCATATAACGCGCGCACTTTTAACACCAAATTAAGATCGAAATTTACGGGTGCGCGTTATACGCTGGATATAATAGGGAAAAAAAAGGAAATGAGCATAAAGCAAATCAGATTTCTGCATGTATCGCGAAATACTATTTATTTTAAAGATATGACTTACTTTATGAAGTTGAGAGAGAGTTGACTTACTTTATGAAGTTGAGTTTATAGAGTTGTAATTCTAGAAGTATATACTATTTTTTCAAAAGACTAGGATAATACCTCGAATAAATTACTTGAAAACATAAGTAACATACGTACATTTCAGGTTTCTTCGTAAAAGAGAGGTTGTGCGTTATACGGCAAATATGCCTTAAAATTAAAAAAATGCAGCTTGAAAGTGTAGGTGTGCGTTATACGCCGGATTTTACGGTAGATTATTTTTGTGTTAATGTAAATATCTTTACATATTAATGTATAATAAAGCTCTAAATCTATATTCTTGACCTCTATTCTCTAACCCTGTATGTATTATCGAGGGAATCGAATTGTTTCAAATATTTCTTACATTGTGGTACCCCAAATCAGATTGGTAGATTGGTTTGGCACGCCACAGCTACGAGGTTGACGACCCCTGATGTAGAGTAATAGCTTAGTATACAGTAAGACCCCGCTTAACGCTGTTCCGGTTTAACGCTCGGTTTTATTTGAATTGTGGGATTCCCCAAAATTGCACGCAGCGATAGGCTTCCCGATATCCGAAGCAGTTTATATGTGTTTCTTCTTTCTTGCGGTGTTATACGAACGTATTTTTATCGTATCAAACATTTGTTGACATTATTGTAAGTATAAATTTATATAATATAACGATTTCTATGGTGACAAATATATTATGATTTTTAGTTTTTATCATAACTGATAATAAAAAAACACGAAAATAAAGCAACAAGAAAAAGCATTTCACTAGAAACTAGAATGCAAGTGATTAGAAGATCAGATACTGGTGAACATCAATCTCAAATGGGTGCTGCATTGAATTTGGCAATTTCAACAATAAGGACCATTCTTAAGAATAAAGAAAAAATATTGTCATTGTGGCAATTGCAACTACGACAAGCTCTGCAACTAGAATTACCCGTTTTAGAAATAATACAATAGAGGAAATGGAAAAACGACCTTCTATATGGATTGACGACGAAATTGAACGCAATATGCCATTAAGCCAATCTACCTTCTTGATAAAAAGGCAGAAAATTGGAAACACAGAAGAAACTGAATGATTTGAAATGTAAACATACTGACTTAGAATTTTATTTATTTTTATATGTATATTCGTTAATCATGTTTCTATATTTGTAAGAAATAAAGTTTTGTTTCATTCTTATAAAAAACATAATTAAAAAATTTAATGGTAAAATACCTGACCAATTTTCTACCCATCTTCCCCTAACCCCATTATTTACATGATAAAATAACCTCGTTTAACGCTGTTTTATATAACGCTCAATTTTGATGGAACGTATAACCCGCGTTAAGCGGGGTCTTACTGTACATGCTTTGCATTGCATTGTATTCCTTGTCTCTATAAAGTGCTATTCGTCTACTATGTTCGAATGTAACGTACTTTCTGAAAGTCAAAATAAGAAAAATACATTCAAAATAAGAACAAAATTATAAGTAAAAGGATATTGAAGTTGTTTTGGCATATATAAGTGTGTTTTATATACATATTTATTACTTTTTACTGAAAAATCCGTAGTTGTGCCATATTACTAAAATACACTCAGTGAAACAAAAAGCTGGAAAAAAAATCTTTACATGAAACACCTGGTTTATGTCGGGAAAATGGTTAATCATTTACATAAGCTTTTTTAAATATTTGTTGAAAAATCTAAAATTCTTAAATCTTAATCCCTTTTCAAAGAGTCACTGTTTAAAATAACTTTTTTCCCCATCAAAATGAAAGATGAAAACGTACAAAAACTTCAGTTGGCACAATGCAATTAAATGATAAAAACAGAAAAGGGAAAAGTTGTTTAATTATTAACATTTACTCTTTTTGCGTTTTTGAGACTTATTTGCATATTTAAGTGTTTATTACTTAATAAATTCTGAAAGTAAAATAATAGAAAAACAGAAAAAGAGTAAAGGTTTAAAAGGGAAAAAATAAAGAAATGGAAAATGCCATTTAAATTTTTTTCCAAATTTTTTTTGGAACTAGTTGAAGAAATAACGACTAAAAAACAAATGAAAACGTTTCTAGAAATTTGTATTTTCTCATAGAAGGAATAATAGTTTTTTGTTTTGTTTTATTATGCAGGGTGATTACTTTTAGTGCTAAGTTCTTTTCATTGTTTCAAATTAAAAACCAAATTCTCATAGTTAATCGTAGATGTTATTATAAGCCTTGCTCATTTTGAATAAAAGAAAATTTAATTTTATTTTCAGGATAAAAAAGTTTTAAGCATTTAATCTTTCAAGATGGCATTAGTTTTTTTGAGTGCATAAATTTAAATACCATTTAAAGAATAAAATGAAATAGACATATTTTAAGGCAAAATTAAGTCTAGAACACGCAGAAAAATGAACAAAAATGTTGATTTAGCTAAGTTTTGTTGGAACAAATCGACAAGCCAGAAGAAGTGAATGTCTAATGATAACATTTTTTTTTTTTTTTTTTAAAAAAAAAAAAAAAAATAAAAATTAATTTTAAGTTAAAAAATATTTATATTGAAGGCGATGTTTAGTTTTTAATCCTTTTATCCCTAAACACGGTTAACAATGCTCCATTTTTATAAAGAACAAGAAAAATTTATAACGAAAATTATCTAAAATTTTTCAATATAATGTTGCACAAGAAATTTCGTTTTAAATATTATTTCTATCCTTGGTTAAATTTATTTATATAGTCTATATTAGGGTGGATCATAGTTTTAAGGAGAAAAAAATTTATTAATCAGAATCTACCTGAGCGGAAAAGTTCTACTACAGGGGTGTCCAACACGCGGCCCGCCAGTACGTAGGTTGCGGTTTCCGCCGCCTTTTTTAAAAAATGTTTTTAATATCAGGTTTTTAAAGTTTTTCATTTTGAAATTTATTTGAGGGGCAATTTATATATATATATATATAAATCTACAATGTATTTGCCTGTTACCTGTTCTTGTTTTAAAGTAAATCCTTTTTGATAATAGAAATGTCCTTTAGATTAAAATAGATTTATATTTTATCAAACAGTTACATTTGATTTTACTATAATAAATTACTTTTTTAATACATTCCGAATTGCACTATGCATATCCTTTATTATGGATGGTACATGATTCTCTGCGTGTGCGACTTTCATTTCTCTTCCTCCTTTTCTGTTTGGAGTGCCCAAAAAGCAAGAGGCAGTTAGAGATGTTTTTGAAAGTTTAAAAAAAAATATTCAAGACGGTTAAGATAAAAGGCAATGTATATACTTAATCGTTTGCGAATGACAGCACAATCAAATTTCTACAATGAGTAACGAAAGATCAATTCAAAAGGAACACACCGTAATTTTCAAGAAAAAGGCAATTGTAATATTTTAAATATTATTTGATCATTGCATTTTTATATTATATAAACATTATTATATTATCTAAATCGGTATACATGAAAAATAATGAAAACAATAATAATAATTCTTTCTGTTTTAAATTTTCACTCCAGAAATGTTTTTTTTTTTGTTTCCAAATCTGATATAAAGGTACATATTTTTATGTGCGGCCGGTTTTCCAAAGTGACCCATAAGGTCATTTGGGTTGGTTACCACTATTCTACGATATACAGATTAGGAGAAAAATATTTCAAAATTTAATACTGAAAACGAAGGGGTTGAGTTTTCTGAAAACATTTAAAAAGACTTAAATTGTCGTTGATGATTTTAGAGTCAAAATAAAATTATTTTTCGATTTTAAAAATAACCAAAAGTGATGATAATTGATTAATGAGCACTGAGTAGTACAATGTACATTGCAACATTTCATAATCCCAGCTCTTCCATCCCGATCCGTCGAATTAGTTCGATGCAAGCCTTGCCCCCCTGACAGATGATTTTTATTTTATCAAAATTTAATATTAAAAAACTGTTAAACGTACCTAATTATTTTTTTTCTTCTAATTACTTAGAATGTGTCCTCTCATCACACTAAATGTTAAAAAGTACTAAAGTGCCTTTTTTTTAAACAAAAATTACATTTTGGCTTTTTAACAACAACAACAAAAAATATTAAGGTATCTGACTATGTTCGTAACAAAAGCAAAAGCGGAAAAATGGATAATTTTCATGATATTTAGTGTCACTTAGATTAGAATACATGTATAAAATTGTTTTAAGGACATTTTGGCAAAAAAAAAATTATTTAAATACAATATTTTGGGAAAAAAATTAACTTAGAATAACCTTTTTTTTTAAATGTTCTCCTTTTGTGAAAAATGCTTCTATTATAATAATATTTTGCCTGTATATAGCTCAGACCTCTGTACAGAGTCTCAACAAGAATTTTTGAAATATATAGCTTAGAAGTGGGTTTATCCATGTTTTACGACAAAAGAGGAGAAAAATTTTAAGAAAAAAAACGCCAATAATTATTTTAATTGGTGGTAACTGAAAATAATGTTTTTCAAAAATTCTAGTTGAGCCTCTGTAGAGAGATCTGAGCTATATACAGGTAAAATATTATTATAATAGAAGCATTTTTCACAAAAGAAGAACATTTTGAAAAAAGATTATTCTAAGTTTATTTTTTGCCAAAATATTGTATTTAATTAATTTTTTTTGGTCAAAATATCCTTAAAACAATTTTATGCATGTATTCTAATCTGAGTGACACTAAATATCATGAAAATTATCCATTTATGCGCTTTTTTAAAATCACGGTTCCGAACGTAGTCGGATACCTTAAATACCTAAGCTTCATTCCCCTTATGGCAATACTTAGTATAAAAATAAATTTTTTATTTTATTTTTTCCTTCATCTGTATATTAGAGAACATTTTTTTACGCTTAGGTAGGCTTTAAAATTGTAAAAAAAAAGAAAAAAAATTGATCAATCCTACTCTACAAGTACTACGTAATTGTAGATTATATATATGTAATTGTTACATTCAAGTACAACTGTTATATATTTTAGTGAAATTCTGTGTACGTCTTTGAGTTTTCACTCATATTTGTCTATTACAGAAAGAAATATTTTTTCTATTTTTTTTAATAACCATTTAATTTTAAGATTATCTCCATCTTACCTTTATCTCATCGTATCTACAAATTTTATGAATCATCCTAATATTTTCGAAAAAAATTATATTTACAGATGATTACATTTTTACAGATTACATTTTTCACTTTAATTCAAACTTTACGTTCAACAACGTTCTTCAATCCTCTCACGTATTTAAAGCATCTCATTAATAGTCAGTTATAAAATTTGCCTCCAAAATAATTTTGAGCTTAAGCTAATTTAATCAATTCCTAAGCAATTTAATATATTTCCTATAATTTGTTTGTTTACATTTGCAATGACACTCAATTTTCAAACGACGTCCAACAACACCCTTTAATATTCTTTTTTGTGTACATCAGCCTTTTTCAGGAAAAATGGAGTTATTTTCCTACAGACTTCCCACTATCAGTTGGGATGTTATTTGCCTTTAGAATTATCTCCAGCTTAAGTTAATCCCACCAAATCCACGGCAATTTAAGCTAGAAAAAAAAAAGAACAATTCTTTCCTGGAATCACTAAAAAACAAACTCAATTAACTCGGACTTAGACTAGTCAATTGAGTGACCGGAATTTGGGTCATTTTCATTCTCGGGATGCAGCGTAACCATAGCAACTCCACCCACAAGAGGTTATCCAGGATTCGCGGCGCCTACCACAGCACTAAAAGCTTGCTCTGAGCATTAAATTTAGACCATCCGATGATTCATTGTTGAAATTTACCCACTGCTTCGTTTTATTACTTGCTTTTGGTATACTTTTTCTTAATAATAGAGATCCGCCCTTTCATCCAATGTTTGTTCTGCTCTCATAAAGAACCACGCAATCGGGGACGGCTTTCGGATTAAGCATACATTATTAAGTTTCGCAGAATTCGTGCACAGGGTAAACAAATTAATGAAAAAGTGACTGGAGTAAATAAATAGATGCCGATGGCGAGGTTTCAGTAATCAAAAAGGTTTACACCCTTTTCTTCAAACTGTTTGCTGCTGTAGCCATAACATGGATATGGATGTATTATAAATATAAAAGATATATACAGTCGACTCTCAATAATACGAAGCTGGAGGAACCAATGGAAAACTCCGAATTATCAAGGGCGTAGAAAAAAATAATCACAGAATACACGAAGAGAAATTTTTTTTAACACATTTAGATTTTTAAAACATTTAATTTAAAATTTGGAATCTAAAATTAACACAAGGCGTATTTACAGTTTCACACTCAGCTACGAGGTTTATGGAGTATCGACATTGTGTATGATTTTTTAGCCTAATCAATCCACCAAAATTCGACCAGTTTTTTTTATCGATCCTGTCTTTTCACTTTCCACTCCGTCTTTCTTAACCTCTTGAACAAGACCCTCTAAATCTCTTCCATTCCTCATTGGAAATAAAATAGTTTCGCACCCGGTTATCTCAAACACAATCCCCAACACCATTAGTTCTTCAAGGTACGGCTCACTCCGGCCTCAGTCCTATTTGGGGCCACATGCTGTCAGTCATGCAGATGAGCCATAAATCGTCATGTCAGTGCGACGCAAAATACACAATCCTATGTATCTCTTTTTCACAATAGCGAACCATCCTTTCTGATTACATGTGTACTAAGACCACGTATTAAGCGAAAGATAGGGACGGCCGACAACAGGTATGGCTGGTCTATTGTCCACTTGAAGAAGGAAAGCAGTAGAAGTGGCTTTTGGTTTTTCGCCTGAGGAACCAGAAAACACTTAAAAAGGGGAGCAGACAGATGGTCATCAAAGGGGATAAGTTACAAGGGAGACACGCAAAGACAATGCAACACAAAGTTTGTAAGCTCCAAACTATTTACTACAGGACTATACATGATATGGGTGAACGAATTGTCGAGAGTTTTTTCAAGATAACTTTGAAGTATCGAGTGTTGTAGTCTGGCCAGCCCACAGATTTCCCTTCGAAATATTGAGAGTTCCAAAACGTATTGTTTTAGTTCGAAATATCAAGAGCGTTTTTAGGGACTGAGCATATGCTTCGAATTAGCGAGAGCTTTGTATTATCGAACGTTTAAATTAGCGAGAGTCGACTGTACAAATAAGTTTGCCTTTGATATTTATAAATAATAACTGGCAGAAATGCAGAAAGGTCAGATTATTCATGTTGCATGTTTAGTTGATTGATTGATTATTAATTGATACACGTGAGCTATTGACGATCACGTAGTGAGAACCGAGTTTACTCAAAGGATTAAACCAGTAATATCCAAACTGACTGAACTGATAAACCCTATTTTATACCAAAAATTTGTCCTTGCCCCTCCCCCCTAAGTGAAAGAATTCTATTTTAATGTATAATAAAAAAGATTATAAATTTAACTTTGATATTTTGAAAATGATTTTGATAAATATTATATAAAATGTCTATTTTATCGATGAGTTTTTTTTAACAAATGTGTAACTTTGGTCAGTAAATCTATGTATAAGAATATATCAGTTGTATTAAAAAAAATATTTACAGAGCGCACTTTATTTTTGTTACAATACAAAGGATAATACTACTTTCTGTTCAAAACCAAGGGAAATTTATTGTATTCACTTCACATCTTCGTATTATGTACAAAGTAAAACTACACTGCTCAGTGGCGTAAGGAATAACATTAGGGTCCCCTACAAAGTCAGGTCTTGGACCCCCCTAGTACTTGGAGTAAGTCATTGATCCCCTAGAATCCTCCCTCCATCACAATTACGCCATTGAAACTGTTGACTAGATGCACGATTTTTTTAATACTGCCATATTTTAAACAAGTTGTTGCATATAGCTGCTATTTAATTCAGCATAGACAACCACATGCGTAGTCGGCCCGACTTCCACCGTGCTATGCTTGTCATTACATGTATTTTACCTACTTATCTGTAATATTTTACTCTAAAATTTTAAACTTTTTACTTTAAAACTCATAAATACGTAAAACTCGTTACTAGATTATTTTAAATTTCATAATCGTGGCAATGAGTTACAAACTTTTGTTTTATATTAAATGCTGGGTTATTTTTTTATTAAATCCGGCTGGGTGGTGCGGTTGGTTTGTCGCTGGGCTTCTACTCCCAAGGTTATAAGTTCGACCCCGGCCCAAGTCGGTGGGTTTTCATAATGCAGTATATCGACGGCGGCCATGTCGTATGATTATAAGGCATGTAACAGATTCCTAGAATATCTGTTTGGCTTGGATGCTTTCGGCAAAATTAAATCGTAGTACAGGTTCACATCATCAGATCTCAGGTGTCTCCCTCTAGGGAGGAAACTGGGAATCAAAATTACATGCGGTGATTGGTATCCGACTATATGGTGCCGCACTAAAAAGAAATACCTGCTTCCGTGAATATACTAGGTCTACAATTGTAAAACACCAATCTGCACAACCGATTAGAAATAAATAATATTTTATCACATATAATTAAATTTGTAAGTTAACAAAATATTTACTTTTTCATAACTCATTTATTATGCTTGAATTAAATGCGTACATAGAGTGAGTTTAGGAGATTTTAGGAAATTAAAAGCTTTCTCTGCGCCATTTATGGCTTTAGTAATCATTTTTGAGCAATCTTAAACAGTAGAAAAAAGAACACAGGAACAATGATAATTACGAACACTGAATTAACCCTTTAATGCGAGGAAAAACATTTAAATCAACAAATAGTAAAATCAGTTAAATGTTGTATCATGTAGAATGAATAATAAATTGAAAATATTCCAGACATACATAAACGCTATAAACATTATGATTATTCAAAGAATTTGAACCGTATTATATAAAATCCATTTATTTCCTAATAATTTTATAATACTTTCGTTATTACCTTTAACTTGAAGGTCGTTAACCCGTGGTCACTCACGCCTGTTTTTGCTACCGTTGTTACTCGCGGGGTGTAGAGAACACCCCAAAATTTTAACACGTGCATTTAATTATGAATAAAACAAAGTCAATTATGATACATATTTATAAAGTACAAGATATTTTTTGTATTATACAAATAAAATTATTAAGCTTATTGCATACAAATGAGACTAACATTCATTTAAATCGCGGTATTACGCATTCTTTTTGGAATACTGGAAGGGTTTCTTGTTGCTGGGGTGTACAGAGCTTCCCACGCGAGTGATCGCGGGTTAACACTGTATGATATTTCTGATTTCTTAATAATGCAATAGGCACCAATTGTGAACAATGAAAAAGGTATAATCTGAACTTATAACTTAGTATTTGATCCCCTTAGACCAGTGATACTCAACCTGAGGCTCATGGACGGCATGTGGCCCGCTGAGCTTTTCTGAGTGGCCAGCTCATGGCCCATTACTCGAAAAAACTCAATTATTTAAGAACGATGCATTAAAAAATTAACGGGAAATCTCTCAATCAAGCAATCAAATCGACCAATTTTGCTGTCGATGTCGTGCGGGTGTGAATTGCAAGATTTTTTTTTCTATTTGAAATTTTAAAGGTTACAGTGAAAAAGGGAATGAACTGGAGCAGTGACCATTTTATGCCTGAAACTGATTTTTAATTATAAACAAATAATACTGATTTCAGTTTGGAATTCAGTCAAAGTTTCTCTTTGCTATCATTCTGCATTTGATAAATTAATGTTTGAAATAAAAAAAAAAAGAGAGAGACTTTGTCAAAAGAAAAAAAATCAAATTATCAAATGGCTTGGCAGTTTTGTTTGTATGGCCATGAATGAAAGAGAACCAAAACTACCCCATAACACAGTAAAAAAATGCATAAAAACGGAGAAAATATTTTGTGTGTGTTTGATAGAAATTAATATAGTATTAAAAGTCGAAAATGAGTTTTAATATTTTGATCAACTTTACGCATTTTAAGTGTCCAATATTCCCCTGGCCTTATGGTGTTTTTTTTCATTAATCCTCATGTGTGTTTCGGCCAGGCGAGAAAAAAGGTTGAGCACCCCTGCCTTAGACTGTGCAAATATTTCAATATTTTAATACTTTTTGAGCATGTATTGTTAAATATATTCTTGATATCAATATTCCTATGTTTCAGAAGGGAAAATTTTACAAGACTTATTTTTAAATAGGTACAAAAATAAATAGGTGCAAAATAAAGTACACAAGACTGAAGGTGAAATCAAAGCAATTTCACCTTCAGTCTTAAATTATGAATATTAACTGGAATTACTATGGGGTCGGGGAATTAGAGCCGCGTGCAGGGCGTCCCCATTTACATCAAAGCCCCATAATTCTGTCTGATCCAACTCTTCCCAGATTTTATATTTCATTAGTTATAATCGATAGTATAGCTGACTCCTTTGAAAATTTATAATCGAAGACACTTAATCCTGATTATATTCAAAAATTGTGTATGTGAAATGCATCTTCACAGGACAATATTAATTGCATTAATTAGTTTATTGTCACTTGGGCATTATTTTCCAATATCACCATTTTAAGGATACAGCAATATTTATTCTATTTATTTAACTGTCTATGATGGTTACCGTCTTTAAAAAATAGATGACATTAGCTACTGGTGTTGTATATATTAGAAAAAAAGATTTTATTAAGAAGATTAAAAATAAAATATTTTAAACTCTCGCTCCCCCCTCCCCATAAAAGACTTTTTCACTGTGAAGATTCTACTTATAAAACCAGAATTACCCAAGAAATTAAATTATGAAAATATTACTCTAATGAATTATTCACATGAAATTTTTAAGATGAAGTAAAAATTTTGCATTATTTTTCCATTTTATTTTGCATACATTTATTTTATTTTGAATAAATATTCTAAAAGGTATTTTGTACATATAATATATACTGTCAGTGGCGTACACAGGTCTCTTTTATGGGGGGGGGTTACCTTCTAGGAAACTCTTAGACAAAAGCACCAAAAGGTAATCTCTACGTAAAAATTTAAAATTTGCTCGTTTATCGGAAGTTGAACCCCTCAACTTCCTTGTATACGCTACTGCATACTGCAGAAGGCTTAACTGGATAAATACTCAACAGTCATCAGCTTAATTTAAACTAAGAATTATCTACAATTTGAGAATATCGGGCCAATTAACATAGTAAAATTAAACAACAAAACATTTAAAAATTTTTTTTGTCTGTATATATAAATATAACTTTTTATGTATAACTTAAAAGCCTGCA
Organism: Trichonephila inaurata madagascariensis; assembly: GCA_019973955.1. Lineage (NCBI taxonomy): Eukaryota > Metazoa > Arthropoda > Arachnida > Araneae > Nephilidae > Trichonephila > Trichonephila inaurata. The sequence goes on along the minus strand of BMAV01014658.1, from coordinate 115,272 downwards.
ATGTAGTTTTGCCCTGAGCTTCGATTTATTCCCTTTTGGGACAGTAGGAAAGTCAATTGGATCAATACAGAATAAATTTTCTTTTGCAACTGTTCCTCGTTTGATGCTAGTCAGCAATCACTAAACCTGGCTTTTGTTGACAGGTTGTCTTTTGGCACAAAGGCATCAAAACGATATTTTTATTAGATTCGGGGACAAATCAGCATATGCATCTCTACTTGCTAGATAAATAAGATATGAATTATAAGCAGGGTGACCACCAATATGTTAACGTACATACAAGTGCTGAATAAAAATGCCAGATTAAGAAAATTTAGTACTTATTGCGGCATTTTTTGATCCCTCCTGCCATCTTTCCTTTCTAAATCCTTTAAAAGTTCAAGAAATATTTAAAACTATTTTTTTTTACCTGAAGTTAAGAATTTTAGGGATTGGAAATTTTTTATGGCAATTTTCAGTTTTGAAGATATATTTCTTAGATAAATCGATATCAGAGTTGACTGTATGTTTCAATTTTTTCATTGGTAAGTTTGAAAACTACGTGTAAGTATTTTGATTTATTGCAATTGAGAAAAAATTATTTTTTAATGTGGAACTCTACTGTTATAAATTTATAATTTTTCTTACAAGCATAAAATGTCCTATAAGGCAGTGTTTCTCAAACTGTGGGGCGCTCCCCCCCCTTAGGGGGGCATAATAACCCAACAAGGTGGGTGCGAGTAAATGGAAAAGTCAAAAATAAAACATTATTTAAAAATGTTATTAATTTACTGAAAGTAAATAAAATACATTCTGACATATTAAAAAGTAAAATACGCATTTACACTGACATAATTAGTTTATAAATGTATCAGTACTGAACACTGTATTTGATAATTAATTTAACAATGCCAAGTTAAGAACAAGTTTAACAATTACCAGTAACCCCATGTGTTTGTCACATATAAAATTATATAAAAAAATTAATACTTATGTTAAAATAATTTGTACGGTTTGTACTTAAATTCGTATTGTAGATTTATATCAAAGTACATTATTATTGAGTTCAATGCATTGTTATTGCTTGGATGGGGGAGTGGGGCGTGACGAAAATTATGGCGGAAAATTGGGTCGCAAGTATTGAAAGCTTGAGAAGCACTGCTGTAAGGTAAATTTTAACAGTTTCTAAGCTCATTGTTGTCGCGGATGCCATCAACAACACATTCCTGTTATTTTTAAGGCAGCTGTTATAGAGTTGAGGAGATACGTTCAGATGAATTTTCATATGGATATGAAATTGAAAATAGCATTAATAAAAAAACCAATATTAAAATAATTGTTCATATATTTCGCCTTAAAATTCCCACATTATTTGTCACTTAGTGTATTTAATGTTGAAAAAGTACAAAATGTTTTATTCGGATGATGACTTCTAACAATCAAACAAATCAACAGCAAAAATTACAAAATCAATGCTTATGAATGGCATCTCATAGGCGGATGCAGAGATTTGTTTTGAAGAGCAGACTAAAGAGAACAAAAATATGAAACAATGTCATGCCCGTCATATGACGTCGCGTACAGACATTTAGCAACAGGCGCCATCAATTGCCCTTCTAGTGTGATTTTAACAAGACAGAAATCTATTTGTCAGTGTTAAGACATATTGAATTTGAAGTCTAATACGAAAGAAATTTGTTAACGCTCGTCTCCGCTATGGGAGACATAGATATTGAACAGTGGATCGATGACCATTCATAAAGACAATGGAGACGACGTGTCTGACTTACTCTTTCGTTCTCGTAGTACTTGTCTAGGTCTTCGATGGGCGTGGCGATGAGCTCTGGAGGGAAATCCGGCGCGAGGGCCCTGGGCAGGGGCATACCCACCTCTAGGCCGGGATCGGGCTCTAGTCTGTCCTCGTGGTGAGGGATGGAGTAGTGTTCTGGCACCCCGTCCGGGCCGATCTCTCCCTCGGCTTTGAGACGCTCCCGCTCCGCTTTCCGAGCGTTGAGTTCGGCAATGCGAGCCTCGATGGCGGCCAAGGATTCCTTTGTGAAAGGACGGAAGAGAGGAACCGTCTCCTCGTCCGACTGCTCGTCGCCGGAAGACATCGCCGAGCGATCACCGCCGCCTCTGTGGGAAAGAAAGGAAAACAGTCATTAGCACACACTAATGAAGGGTTTCTATATGAGCAGTACAAAAACAACACACACACACACACACACACACAAGTCAATGGTCTAAGACAGTGGTTCCCAAAATTTTTATCCATGGACCACTTTTTATAGTCAAAACTTGCCCACGGACCCCTTTTATAGTCAAAAATTTGTCCCCGGACCCCTTTTTAAAGTCAATGGTCTAAAACAGTGGTTCTCAAATTTTTTTAACCCATAGATCCCTTTTTATAGTCAAAACTTGCCCGCGGACCCCATTTTATAGTCAAAAATTTACTCACAGACCCCTTTTTAAAGTCCAAACTTTCAAAGCTACATAAATGCATAATATAAAAATTACAAATTAAAAAAATGTCGAAGAACTATTTATTGAAATCATAACTTTTGTTTAAAATAAAATTAAAAAAATTAGAGATTTGGATGAACTAGATGAGATATTATGAGTGTATTTATATCCGTCTCAATGTTTGTGAGTAACAACCACAATTCCCTCCGAGAACTAGCTTTTAGTCGGTTTCTTTTTTGTGTGATGATGTGTTTCTTACGGCACTGAATCCAAATTGGAAGAAGGGAAAGTAGTCAACAACTTCTGTACAATAATCATAGTGAAGGATATAAAATTGGGATCTGTTTTTGTAAGTAGAATTTGGGGTATCCTTGTTCAAACACACACATTGGTTTAAATCCCTCATTTGTGGATATTTCAATGATGCTCCTGTATTAATATGGATTCCTCATGTGTCTAGTCCATGAGCAAAAGGGTTCAACACCCAGCAGGGAATATCCAAGTGAATTATTGTTTCTCATTTAAATTTCCATAAAAATAAGAATGGATCGAAATTTTTAATTTTTATAATTAACCTTGCGCGGACTCCCTAATATTGTTCAGGAACCACCAAATCAATTTTAATTTTCCACGGCCACCCTGAATAATATCAGGGACCCCTGGGGGTCCGTAGGGACTACTTTGGGAAACACTGGTCTAAGATGAAGATCATCATAAGACGTTAATGAGATGCTGTAATTGTAAGACATGGGAAAACATGTTGAATCATTTTGTATAATATAATAAGAAGCAAGACATCAGAGTAGAGAATTTTACAAAAATATTGGCCCGCGATTTTCCAAACCCAAATTATGTATGCATAAAACATGATGCAAGTCTCTGAGATGGGCATATACTCGTATACAAAAATTATTCAAAACGTTATCCCTGTATATGTTACAGCTAAAATGCAGAAATCAGTTAATCTACGTATTAACTAGGGTAATTCATTAAATTGCGGAAAATTATTTCAATTCTCAGATTACTTAGGTAACTGCGAATTATATACCTACATAAGCTACACATTATCGACTATACGCTCTTTAATCTGCACATTACCATCTATGCACTAGTTAAAGTGAAAATAAGGTCTTTGGAGGAACAACATCAACGGTTCTGTTCGCTTAAATTAAATATTTATTTTTTAACATCTAAAAAATCGAATTAATATGATCGAACAATCAACACATTCGTTGATAAAATCAATCATCAGTTAATTGAAAAACTACAATACAAAGAATCAAATGGTTTTTAAAATATTATTGCAATCAAGAAAATAACATAATGTTATTTATTTATTTTTCGATATCTAAAAAATTAGTAATTTAATTATTTGTCATTTTGCTCTTTGCCTATTTAGATTCGGCGGTCGATGGCACAGGGTCTTTGTCTTTAATTTGTTTCCAGAAAATACTGGAAACGTTCAATCAAAATTCCTAAGAGAAAGGAAATGAGAGAAACAAACAAATGAACTTAATCTCTATACGGAAACTGCCAATAAGAAGATTACCTAGTTAAATGCGGAAAATTCTTGATTCCGCACTTTAACGGATCAAATCAGTTAATCTACAAATTAGCTAAGTATTCTGCACATTAACGGTAATCGAGCGTTAATGGTAACGTATATACGATGTTTTTGCTTCTTTCAACTCCGTAAGCCCATCATGTGATAACAAGTTATAACAATGTTAATAATTTGATCCTACATTGCTACTATTATAATTTTTGTTTTATGAAAAATCTATTATTTCATGAAATAGTAGATAAAATCTCTTAAAGTGTAAAATATACTTTTGTTCAAGAGTTTAACTAAATAATTGATAGAATAATAACCAAAACCTTTATTTCAATAACTATGATTTTTAGTGAATTAGGTAACTTGCCTATATATTAGGTTTCGAGATATTTTGTACGCTTGAGATTTGGAGATTTTATTTTCATAAACTAACTGTTCAGAGGAAATTTTTCTTCTAAAGAATGCTAGAGAATGTTACAGATGTTGTTTTATAAATAAAGTGAAACTAATCTCGATAATCTGACTCTGAAGAAATTTAAATGGTTATATAATTCGTATCTCAATCAGAAATTAAAAGAAGAGCTAACATCAGATCTTTTTAACTGTTGTCTCTATTAAAAGTTTCTTTAAAAATAGGAACAAGGAATGGTTACATAAAACAATTATACTCTCAATTCCAATGCAGAAAAACTGTGCACAAAAATAATTACTATTAAAGAAATTTCGAACTTGAGAAATAGCAGATATAGATTTGAGAATATATATATATATAGCTCTTAGTACTTACATTGGTTAAGCGTAACATCAAGTTAATCTTTTCAATAATTCGTTGTTGTAAAAAGGATTCCAGTTCTATTTTTATTTGTATATATATAAAATTTCAATATTTTTTCGTAATAAAGTTATCATAAGTTTTTATGGTTTAATACGCTTTATACGCTTTCAATTACTAATTATTTATAGAATAATTTGTTTCATAGAATTGTTAGATAATTTGCTTCATTATTAATTTATTTCCCCCATTATTTCACAAAAAAAACCTGTGTAGTTTTTTAAGATGTAATTGAGATACAGCCTTTACCTCACACACACACACACACACACACACACACACA
>BMAV01014658.1:42830-71004 GCA_019973955.1 Trichonephila inaurata madagascariensis | reverse complement strand
TTGGTGAAGAAATCTTGTGTTTAGATTTCAAAATACAGTGAAATACGTTTAACACGAAACCGCTTAAGACGAAATATCGGAAAACACGAAATAGTACAACGGTCCCGACAAACTACTGAGCATTTTGATGCATTTTTTTCTCTTAACACAAAAAGAAAACCGCTTAACACGAAAATATCTTCCTTCTGGGAATGATCAAAATACGGAAAACCCAGTCGGATCGGACTGTCCTATAGTGTCATCGGAAAAGAATTCATTAAGCTTGCTTATGTTTTTGTTTTATTGATTTTTATTAAATACATAAACACATATATGAGAATTAATAAACTTAATTTTGTTGAATATATGTTTCTTTTTTTTGCAATGTGCTTTAACACGAATATCTGTTAACACGAAAAAATATTTCAGTCCCTTCAGTTTTGTGTTAAGCGGTTTTTATTGTAATTCAATAGGTTTTGTTTCCCCTTTTGAGTGAAATAATTGATATACACATTGCATGTCTGCATAATTTTTCGAATAAATTGACAAATTTTTTCCTCATGTAACTTAAATGATTACACATTGTGAAGATAAAGAATAATAACAATAAAATAAGTTGCCGATGTTTACCGTTTGTTTAATACAGAACCATTACAAGAAATATTGTACTGAGTTCCAGATATAAGGGAAAATATATATTTTCCCTACAGAATGATAATTTTGAGTAAAAATAAAACGGATAACACAAAATATTATAATTGAAATCTACTGTTGCATTACTTATATTATGGTAGGGCGAATTTTTTTTCTCTTAAATTTCAAAGCTTACCTATACGGACAAGATGTCCTCTGGTACACAGATGAAAAAAAAAATTAAAGTAAATTTTTTTAAATACTAAGCACTGCCACAAAAAGAATGAAGTTTAGGCATTTGAACATTTTTTATGGTGAAAAGTCAAAGTAATTTTCATTTAGAAGTAGATATTTCAGTCCTTTTTAACTTTTTTTTGCGATGAGAGGACACCTGCTAAATATTTACAAGGAAAAAACACATCAGGTACATTAAAAACTTTTTTAGTATTGAATTTTTAAGAAGCTTACAGATGAAATTACAGTGTATGATAAAGTGAAAGACGGAAAAGATCTAGGATCCTACTGATTCTTCGGTGGAGAGAGAGAGAGAGCTAGGGCTATAAAATGTTGCAATGTATATTGTGCTATTCATTATTCTGTACTCACTTTTCAATAATCGTCATTATGCAATATTGTACAAAAATAATCTTAGTTTGATTCTAAAATCATTTAAACGAATTTGAGCATTTTTTCATTTCTTCGAAATCAACCCCTTTCTTGCAATAATAAACTTTGAAATTGTTATTTTTTAATGATTTTTCTACAAAACAAAGTTTTTGATTTCAACTAGTAAATTTTCGAATTTGTGTTCTTTGATGATAGGTAACTATACTTTTGAAACTGTAAAACAGTTAACTTACTTAGGAACTCTAATATCATGTAGTAACGATCTGAAAATGGAAATAAACAATAGAATTTGTTCGGATACTAGAAGTTTTCATGGCCTCAGAAACAAATTCAAGTCAAAGTTTATTTCTATAAACACCAAGTTCAGCATAAAGAAAGCTTTAATCAGGCCTATTGCTCTGTATGGAAGTGAATGTTGGACCCTCAATACAGCAAAGGAAGAAAAGTTACTCATTTTTGAAAAACAAAATCTTAAGGAAAATCTTTGGACCTATTCAAGAGAACAATGAGTGGAGAATTCTTTACAATCATGAAATTTACAGGAAATATGGCATATATAGCGGGATTGACATTGTGAGTATAAAAGCATCCCATATTAGGTGGTTAGGCCTAACTGTATGCCAGATATGCCGATGCTTTACTTACCAAAAATATAACTTTTTCAAAAACTGAAGGGACCAGACGTAAAGGACGACCATCTACACCAGCGATACTCAGCCTGCGGCCCACCAAGCCTTTTTAAGTGGACCGTCATGGCCCATTTCTCTGAAAAACTTATTTTTTAAGAAAATTGTATTAAAAATTTGGTGGGAAATTCTTTGCCAAGAAATCAAATATATCAATTTTGCTGTTTGCTGTCGGTGTCGTACGGGTTTAATTCACATTCTTTTTCTGTTTGGAATGGTTGCGATTAGTGATAACAGACAACAGTGGAGTAGCGACAGTTTCATGGGAGGTACTATTTTTTAACTATCTTTCATATCTTGTAAGCGAAAAATATTCGAAGAAAGTATATAATTTCAAGACGAATGGGAATGACTATTTTGTAGTGAATAACAAATATGGACCAATAATTGTTTGATTTATCACGGAAGTGCTATATTTAAAAAATGTTAATAAACAGGAATCATTCAATGACATTTTTCCACGAAGATCTCTTTCAAAAGATGATAAATAGGCTTTCTTGAATAAGCTTAACAACAGCAAACAAAGTGTTTTGTCAGTGGTAATACCATAGCCGTAACAAAGACAACCTATGAAGTTTGTTATACTATTGGTAATCATATGAAACCGTTTACTGATGAAGAAATTGTGAAAGGGTGTTTCTTAAATACTTCTAATTTAGTGCTAGTGATAAAAATAAAACTTATAAAAAATAATAATTAAAAAAAGCAAAACAGGAGTTATAATATGTTGATCAATTTTCCACATTTTAAATTTCCAATGTTATCTTGGTCTTAAGTCTTTTCTCCTCCCCCCTCCCCCATTTATCCTCATGTTGCGGCCCGCGTGGAATAACTAACATATGTATGCGGCCCGCAGAGGGGCGGCTCTTTAACATATTTATACGGCCCAGCAGAAAAAGGGTAGAGTACCCCTGACCTACACGATGGTTAGACGATGCTGAAAAAGACATCAAACTACTGGGAATCAACCGATGGAAGGCGATCGTGAATGGTTGGGTCAACTGGAGGAGAATCAGCAAGGCAGCCTTGGCCTGCAAAAGGTTGTTGAGCTTATGAAAAAGAAGAATTATTTTTCTCCTTATTTCCATACCATAGAATATTTTTCCGCTTGAGAAGGTTCCGATTAATAATAATTTTTTAGTGAAACCACCTTTTTTTAATATATTTTAAGTAGGTTTCATACTTCATTAATGAAAATAAAAGAATATCGCATACATAAATTAAAATTTATAGTGGCAAATTAGCTAAACAATGAAAAAAATTATAGCGTTAAGCTAGTGCTCTTTGTATTAAATTATTTAAACAACAAAACAAAACTTTACAGTATATGCAGGGTTTTTCTTAAGGTATCCGACTACGTTCGGAACCGTGATTTTAAAAAGCGTATAAATAGATAATTTTCGTGATATTTAGTGTCACTTAGATTAGAATACATGTATAAAATATTGTTTTAAGGACATTTTGACAAAAAAATTATTTAAATACAATATTTTGGCAAACAATTAACTTAGAATAACATTTTTTTCAAAATGTTCTTCTTTTATAAAAAATGCTTCTAAAATATTAATATTTTTCTTATATAAAGTAAAGACTTCTCCAGAGAGTCTGAACCATTTTTTTAAAACAATTCACATTATTTTTAGAGTTACAACCAATTGGAATAATTATAGGCGTTTTCTTCTTAAAATTTCTCCCCTCTGTTGTAAAATATGGATAAACCCACTTCTAAGTTATATATTTCAAACATTCTAGTTGAGCCTCTGAACAGAGGTCTGAGCTATATACAGGCAAAATATTATAATAGAAGCATTTTTCACAAAAGGAGAATATTTTGAAAATGGGTCATTCTATGTTCATTTTTTGTCAAAATATTGCACTTAAACAATTTTTTTTGTCAAAATGTCCTTAAAACAATTTTATATACATTTTGTAATCTATGTGACACTAAATATCATAAATATTATCCATTTATACGCTTTTGCAAAATCACGGTACCGAACGTATTTGGATACCTTAATGGATAATAAAATAACTTAAAGGGTAAACAATCATCAATTCCATTATGTTACCAAGACAAAATGCTCATTAAAATGTATGCTGATGCGAGACTAAAATGCTTAATGCTTGAGAGACAATTTCGTATGCTTTATATAAAACAAATTCTATTAAGTGAACTTAAGTCCAACATAATATAATCTTCTTTGTAAGAGATTTGAAAGATCGGGTTGAGAATATATATTCCTTTTTGTGCCTATACATAGAAAAATAGGAAAGTGAACATTGAAAGACATCTTCACTAGAATTTTTAAAGTAGCTCAAAAAAGTTGAACAGCATCGTGACAGAAGACTTAGGATGCAAACTTCACATCGAAGAACAGGACCATACAGGCTTAGTTGAATCCTCAAATTCTATTGATCCAAGAGTTCCTGCTTGGAAGAATGAAAGAATATGATAGATTGAAAGCAAAGACGAGAATCCAGGTGGGGGGTTCTGAAGAGGAAAGTTTTATTCAAGTGCTGATGGCGACGCGTCGTTTTTAAAATCTCTTCTTTATATTTTATTTAAGCAAAATCTTAAGTCAACAAGTTTAATAACCATGTTCTCCTTTAAAACTGCTGATTTTTAATAACTTATTCGCTAATTTTTTTCCGAGTTACTGTATGTGTTTTATTTTTTAATGTAAGAAATGATTAAAACTCAAGATTTTTAATTCCATGTTTCTAAACTATTTTGCGAGATCACATCAATATACATCTTTGGAATTCAGAGCATTTTTCTACTTTTTAAAATGTTACATGTAACTCTTCTTGGATCTTATTTTAGAATTAAAAAGATTTGTAAGTTATTCACGAAATTAACAAAAAACAACTTTGGCGTTCGAATTTGTTTGTAGAAAAAACAAGCTTGATGTGCTTTTGTTACTAGTCTTAAAGAAGTAAAAACTATTTAAACTGAATTAAGTCCATGTTTTTCAAGAAATACATTTAATTTTAATCTTCTTAGTTTTAGAAATAATAACGCAATTAATAATTGACAACTGACAATTAGTGGACAATTACTGAGGATGTATTTCAGGTACAACAATGGAAGATTTTTCATTTCTTTTATAAGAATAATATATCTTTTATATCTGAGTTTCTAGACAAAATATACCACAACTGCTTGACACTTGTAAACCTCGAAAATATTCAAACCTGTTGAACTAAGTAACACTAATGCTTGGACGAAATGGACCATACTCCACATATTTTAGATGTATACAAAAGATTGAACTCCGAAAACCAGATATTATAGTTGGAGTGATTCTCACAACTCTTCATTGTTAATAAATTTGATATTTCTTTCTATATGCTTCAACGAGCGAAGATATCAACTAGGAGACATATCTTACGTATGTGTAGCTCTATTATAGTATCACTAGGGTTTATGTTACTTATACAACCAAAAATTTAAGTACAGAAAACCGAAATTTGCTTATTATTATGAGTGATATCGTAAAACTCTACAGTTTTATATCATCAAAGCAATTATTGTATTAATATTTTTCACCACTTCGTGTGGATACACTTTAAAAACACACGATGGCCTTTGATGATTTTTGAACCACTGTCAAGTGATGCGGATGACTCCAGAGCGACATTCCAGTCTCAAAATTTCCACAGAATGCTTTGAGCCTCGACAAAACATGTATCATCCCCTCTATATCGCGAGTTTCCAGTGGCTCCTGTACTCGAACCCACAACTGAATAGGAACAGCGCCGGTAAAGAATTCGAGACCATGATTAATCAAAGACTGTGGCCACAACTATTTCTGGAATAAGCGAAATGTAATTACAGTGATGTTGATCAAATTAACACATTAAAAGGAAATTTATAGATTATTAATAATAAATGCATAATTGATAATAGAAAATAAATAGTTAAGGATATCTTATGAAAGCATTATTCGGTAGTGATGAACCAAAATATTTAATTTTAAATGTTTAGCAACACGTTTAAAGAGATCTTTCAAAGTAGTTACGGAAGAAGAAATTATATTTTGAAGCTTTTCACAAGTAAGCACATATATTTGTAAGATATATATATATATATATATATATATATATATATATATATATATATATCTTACAAATGTTATTTACAAAATTATATATGTTATTGGTATGTTTGTAAAACATGAATAATAATGATATTGTTGAGGTATAATATGGAACACATTTGTGTAAGATATAGAATGGCTAACAAAAAAAAATCACCAAAATAGAGCGTTAGCAGTTGATTAGAAATTTATAAATAAAAACAAACGATATTGATTGTTATCAATTTACACGGAAATGAAAGCTATATACGTGAAAAGCTTTATTTCAATATTTTTCTTAAGTTCTTCTGTACAAATATGGATTTATATCAATTGAAGAACTATAGCGAAACCATCGAAAAGTTAGGACTAACGAAGAAGATAATATAAAAAATTAGTTCAGGAGATCAAGTTCATTTTCAATGCGAAATGAGAAGTCAGGATTTTCATTAGCTTCATTTTATAACAATTTCTGAGTAAGGAGATCTGAAGATAATTGCGCATGTTCAATTGATTTTTTCTTCAAGTAAAATATAACAGTGAGAACCTTTGTTTTGTTCCCCACCGTGTTTTCGAGAAAAAAATTTCGATTTTTGTTCAAAGAAGCACTAAATTGGTGTCTTATTTCCTTATATACAGCATTATTCTTTTATTCATGCATAATTGCTTAGATTTGTATAAAGTTTTATTTTTATTAAGTATTTTTGTAATGTTAATCCTTTTTTTACTATCCATATGATCTATTTTGATGCATTTGTTTATGTTAAATTATGTATTAGATTGTTACTTTACACAATTGGCTAAATTCACGCGACATCTTAGTCATATAATAACTGCAATCACGTGTTTCCAGCCAAGCAGTTCAGAAATTGGTGTGACATCATAGTCATGATGAATGTCAATCAGTTCATACTCTTCAATGCCGTCCACTTTTGCTTTTCGCAGAAACTTTCTTTTTAAAAGTACCTATTTTTTAATAATAATAACGCACTTAATTAAAAAGTACACGTATAATCTAAGATTTTTTTATTTTTTATTTTGAAAAACTTTCTGAAGACTCTTAATGTCTGAACACCTTTAACTAATTACAAAGTTTGAAATTTTATCTTAATTTTAAAAGTACAACAAGTGTAAGTTACAATATAAGTTTTGAATTCAAAAGAGAACACGGGATTCCATTTATCATGTGATCGTCGACAATATAGCACATTCAATGAGTCCATTCAGTGTTTCAATGAATAAATAAACTAAATGTATTCAACTGCACGAAGATTTTAACTATAGCTATTTTTCTTAAGTATCTATAAGACACCCATACGAGCATCAATAAAAACCATTCAAGAGAAGTCCACAGTCCCCAGTCATTCCAGAGAAAATGCGATACCCGAAATTTATGAAGTCAAACTAATTCATCTTTAACATCATTGTGATTACTAAATTTTAATTTAGACAATATTTATAATTACAGACAACGAACTAATATAACATAAACTTTTGGGAACTATCAGATATTTACATGTGCAGAAATTAAATTTCTACTTTTTGAAAAATTAACAGCTGAAATTTTTGAACAACACTCTCTCTGGAAGAAAAGAAATGAAGAATCACTGACATGGATTTATTTTAAATGATTGAGAGTTACAATCAGCACATACAAAAACTTTTTTATAGATTGCTTTACGAATTTTTGTCGAAAAACAACAAGCTTAATTTTTTTATCCTATGATTTCTCTGCTATAAGTCGACTATGCAACGTAGAATGATATCGACAGTCATCAAAGACACGGTCAACAACGTTCAAAGAAATACAGTGTAAAACAGCAGGGAATATATTGAGGTGATCGCCAGTCATAAACATGCCATGGTCAGAAAGTGGGCAGGAATTTGTGTGAATCTGCTATTTCCACACATTCTGTACAGGTTATCCTACAAAAAGTCATTACCTCAAGCAAGCTTTAAGCAGGCCACGCTGACTGCTCTAGGCAAGAAACCAGAAATTCTTGTTGATGCCTTCAGAAAAAAGCTCAATTTCTTCTTTGAAGTCCTCTCTAAGTACATACTAAAACATTTGGGTCTGTGGTGAATATCCGGAGGACAGAACCCGCAAACTATGGATTCGTAGTCAAGTAACATGACCACTAGACAAAAAGGATCGTTCTTGTCCAGAGGCTGTTACTGGCTTATGTAGATACCACTGCTACAAATCTAATGGTGTGGGATATAATACGCTTTATATGCTGCAAAGAAAAAGGAGGATCTGGTTGCATCATTTGAGATCCACTCTTAGCTAGGATATCTGCTCTCTCATTTCCCTATACCACGCAATGACTTGGGATCCACTAAAATGCAGTACAGTTCTTTATAGTCATCAATTTACCAATTTTCTTCATATCCAAAACGACCAACTAACCACATATCATTTTAATACATTACTTATGCTTTTCGTATTCAATGATAATACGATTTTTAGATATGTAAGAAAATATTTCTAAGTACCAAGTATCAATTATCTCAACTCACATATTAAATGATGTATGTTAACTGAATCTGTCTCCTTTATAAAAGAGTAGCAACCACCACAACAAAAACAAGTAGTTATCTAGTTTTATTAAGTGCAAGTGCATGTGTGTGTTAACTCATTATTCATTGATTTGTTTCAACGCAAAATCAATAATTAAACCAATAAATATTCAACCCAAGTTCTGCTTGCGAAGAACATGACAGGGCATTTTCGTCTATTGACAGAAACAGCAGTTCCACTCATCTACAAGAAGCCATAGCAACCAAACAGCGTGTCACCCACACCACAAGTAAATGCCACGCTTTGATCAGCCAATCATATTTCGATTCATTTTGCATGACGTCACTGATTCACTAGCACAAGATGGTAAACAACGGAAAGAATGAGCGCATATTAAATGTTCCGGAATACGACTATTCCGTGCGGTAGCCGTAAACAAATGTATGATTTATTCGCAGAGGATCATAAAAAATTACTAATGAGATTCCCTACTCATAAAATGGCCATAAAGAGACGCCAGTTCGATCGAAATTTTCGCCATAGATCTCGAACACGAGATATGGACGAAATTGATCGCGGCGAAAGAGTGGGATATGAAGTTTGCGAAAATTCTGAATAAATTTTACGATTTTTGGAGACTATCGCTCGATTAATCTGAGATAAATAATGTTATTTGTTAATTTTTATGAGAAGTGAACAAAATATTGGAAGCTGATTGGCATTTATTGATTTAATCTTTTATCTATTAACATGGTGTGAAATGAAAGATTTTTAAAGTTCTTTTTCATGGTTTATATCAGCGTTTTTGAAACTGTGGGGCGTGCCCCCCTAGGAAGGCGTGATAACTCTATAAGCGGGTATACTGAAAAGTCGAAAACAAAAGATTATTTAAAAAAATAATTAATTTGCTGAAAGAAAACAAACAAAATACATTCTGACATAATAAGAAATAAATACACATTTACTCTGAAAAAAAAACAACTTATAAATGTATTAGTACTGCAGAATGCATTTTATAGTTAATTTAGCAATACTAAGTTAAGAATGAGTTTAATAATTACCATTCACCACTTGGGCTTCTCATATATAAAATTATCTACAAAAATTAACACTTATCTTGATAATTTTTACGGTTTATATTTAATTCCTCAAGTGCCGATGAAAAGATACGTGATTCGCTGCCCCATTACCTCCGTTTTCCACTTATTCATACGTATGTGATATATTTTTTTTTGGGGGGGGGGGGGGGGGGGGCAATTAAAGGGAATATATAAGTAAACCCTTTGCAAACACTGTCAAGTTCTTTTTTTTTTGCATTTCAAAGCCTTTGGAATAATTTTAGGAATAGCAGTGCACAGAAAAGATCATACTTCGGGAAAACGTATATATACGTCAGCGGTAATTAACACTTTGGCCGTGCGAGATGTTTATATACGCCAGTGACACTTAAGACGTTCAAGTCGTATTGCAGATTTAGCTTCAAAGTATAGTATTATTGAATAGTATATAGTTCAAACTGAATATTGGGTCGCAGATATTGAAAATTTGGTTCACTGGTTTATATTTCTAAAAGATACTTGTGCATTTTTTGTCCGTCCCTTCAGTTGGTCATAATTCCTTCTACTATAAGACAGTGCTGAAAGTACTTAGATTTTATAAATGATTATAGAATGAATTGTACGAGATGTTTAGAATCAACATAGTTATTTCAGCACTATCATTTAAAGTTCTATCTTATAACAATGACTTACTTCACAATTAAAACAATATTTGGTAACAGTTTATAATCTGCTCGACAGAAATAGACTTCAAAAAACAGCTACAGTTCTTCTAAATTTTTTTTTACTTCTAAAATATAAGACACATTAATAAAATGTAAATATTTATTTGGGATGAAATTCAAAGAACAGCGTTAATGTTATTCTTTAAATTGATTCACTTAATTAAAGTTTCTCACAGTAAAATATACTTCTGCAAAATATAAACTTCAAGTATTTTTGAGAATAATAGGAAATAATACGATGAAAAATATTTTCGATGCCTTACATTAAATTTGAAACAAAAGAATCGAAAACAAAATCCTTCAAACAAGCGAATTCTTACACGTGTTTCTCTTAACTAATTTCTGGAGCTATTCTATGATTTGTTTGACATGAGAATTTCGCTTTGTGAAGGAATTATGGTTAGGGAATTGTATTAGGCATTACTATTTAAATATAATTGTAGTGAAAGGATAAAAATTGTATCAGAGAAGTTTATCAGTACAACAAAAGCTCAGGTTTTGAATTTGTTAATAATTTAATTATGAGATAGACTACTGAAAAGACCCTGAGTAAACCCTCTTGAAGAAAATAGTGAATCCTTTAAGCTTACCTTCGTTTAAAGATAAGTAATATATGTAATACATTTTATTATTATTCGATTAGATAAAATACTTTACGCGTGTAAATATTCTCGATATTTTGATCAAGAAGAATAAAACATAAATTAAACTTCTATTAAGTCAGTAATTATATTCCTGATCCAATGCTGCCTGCGAGTTCTAATCGGCCAAAATCGGTTTGATAATGTTGAACTATTAAGTAATTAACAGCAAAGACAATACAGTAATACCCCGAACTTTTGCGATAGTTGGGACTGAGTGATAACCGCATAAGTCGGGATATGGTTTCGTATATAAATGAATGTAAATTATTTTCATTTGGGCTCTGAGACAAAATAAAACGATACTTAAACAAGTAATATAAAAAAAAAATGTTTTTAAGTCAATTCCTACTTAGATCAACAAAGAAAATTTTTATTTTAGATACTTTTTATTAAATAGTTACAATTAATATAAATATGTATATACATAGGACAGAATCACAATATTATAAGTGGTTATTAATTTTTATTAATTATCATTAAAGTATCGTATTGTCATCCAAAACAATCGTGTATATAAAATTTCAGTTCAACTGAATGCTTTAAAACGTGAGGGAAAAAAAAACCTTTTCAAGTTTTGATACAAGTCGCCAAAAGGGTCACTAAGCCGCCAAAAATGATGCCATCGTGGTTGTAATTCTTTAAATAATTAGTTTGAATCAATTAATTTGTATTAATTTTTATTAAATTATTGTATTGTCATCCAAAATAATCATGCATATAAAATTTCATCTCAATTGAGCGCTTTAACATGTATTTTATTAACGATTGAAAACTCCACCAAGATACATACATAAATAAATATATAGAGATTGTGAGCTAATAGTAGGAATTGAAAAAGAGATTTAATAAAATCTTAGATAACACACATACAAAATATTAAGCAGAAGTTGTTTTGATGCAGAACATTTCATAAAATCTAACAAAGTAGTTTGTCGACTGAAAGATTTTTTTTCTCCCGCAAAATTCTCTCGTAGTGTGCGAATGTTTTTTTATTCCTTGTTTTGTTGAAAAAATATGCTCATCATTAGAGTCTATATTTTCTAAAATGTTTTGTAACCCTTTTTTTCAACTAAACGGAGGCTTCCTGTCATATTCCCAACCGTCATTCGATCTTCTGATTGAACTGGATCTAAAAACTCAAACTTCTTCAATGTCTTGCTTTTGTTCATATGAGCTCATCAACTGTAAGCTCCTTATTATGGGAATCTAGCAGTTCTTGAACATTATCACTTTTCCCTTTAAATATATTTGCCTAGTAAGATTGACTAATTCTTCAATCACATTACCAACTTCCCCAATTTTACCAATTTTTCCCTCTCAAACAAAAGACAAATCGACGAGATTTGAAAATCGCGTAACTCCGGATTCACGTTAAGTTAGGGTAGCGTAAGTCAATGTACTAAAAAAAATTATACTTCTTTTCAAATAGAGGGAGACATGTTAATCTCTCACTTCGAAATCAAAATTTATTCTGTTTAAAAAACAGCAATTATATGGACAGCAATTGGGGGTGCGCATGCGCAGCTAGTGCCACGCCTCGCGCGCGTACACAAGACAAATAGAAAAGTTTTCTTCAATTATAAATGTAATTGTGTGTGGTAACCATAGTATGCGTAATTTAAATTTATAAAGTAGATTAGTACCTTTATGGTATCCGCGACTACGTTCGAAACCGTGATTTTAGAAAAGAGCATAAATGGATAATTTTCATGATATTTAGTGTCACTTAGATTAGAATACATGTATAAAATTGTTTTAAGGGCATTTTAACAAAAAAAATTTATTTAAATACAATATTTTGGCAAAAATTAACTTAGAATAACCTTTTTTTTTCAAAATGTTCTCCTTTTATAAAAAATGCTTCTAAAATAATAATATTTTGTGTGTGTGTGTGTGCTTATATAAAGTAAAGACTTCTCCAGAGATTCTGAACTATGATTTTTGAAAAATTCACATTATTTTCAGAGTTACAGCCAATTGAAATAATTATCGGCGTTTTTTTTTCTTAAAATTTCTCCCATCTGTTGTTGTAAAACATAGATAAACCCACTTCTATAAGCTTTGTATTTCAAAACTTCTAGTTGAGCCTCTGTACAGAGTTCTGAGCTGTATACAGGCAAAATATTATTATAAAAGAAGCCTTTTTCACAAAAGGAGAATATTTTGAAAATGGGTCATTCTGTGTTCATTTTTTGTCAAAATATTGTTAAATAATTTTTTACTGTAATACTATTTTTTAACAATTTTATATGCATTTTCTAATTTAAGTGACACTAAATATCATAAATATTATCCATTTACACGCTTTTGCGAAATCACGGTTCCAAACGTAGTCGCTATTTGTTATCCCTAAAATTTCTTATCAATTACTAAGCATGTTTATATGTATATAATAGAAGTAAATTATAAGAATTATATTATTATGAGTATAAAGATTTAAATTTAAAATTATCACCCCCCTTTTTTCTCTCCAAATTGTTTCAAAGTTAGTGCGAATTTTTTTCTTCCCTTATTTATTTCCTCTGGGTAAAAATTCACGTCAGTCACGTATACAGAGATTGGCGCAGTAGGCTTTGACTCTCATAGGCTGTTGCACCACTGAGTTAAGTTAAAAATTAATCTTAAATTGTTTCGAAGTTATGTGTAGGGACGAAATTAAAAGGCTATTCAAAGATTAGATGTGGCCTCCGACGTTTTGACTAAAAAATTCTTAGTTGAAGAAATGAATAAAAAATGCTAAAACAAAGAAAGCATAAATATTTAACACATTTCTCACTCTTTCATGAAATGATGCAATATAATTTATCCCGATAATTACAATAGTAAAAAAGGAATGCTGTTTGCTTAAAAACGACATTATAAAATATATATAACTTAGATCTATGAGAGATTCATTTAATTTTAAGTAGAAACATATTTCTCGATTAAAATTTAAAAAAAAACTTTAAGCACCGGTGACCAGAATCTCAACAAGTAATATTAAAAAAAATTTTAAAGTCATTTCCTATTTAAGTTAACAAAGAAAAAATTTATTTTAGTTACTTTTTATCAAATAATTACAATTAATATAAATAAGTATATACATATGACAGAATCACAATATTAAGTGGCAATTAATTTTTATTAATTATTAAGACATCGTATTGTCATCCAAAATAATTGTGTATATAAAATTTCAGCTCAATTGAGTGCTTTAAAATGCATTCTATTAATGATTGAAAATTTGAATAAGATATAGGGAGATTGTGAACTAATAGGAATTCAAAAATAGCCACAATTCCAAGAAAAAGTTTTAATTTGGCTCAAGAGTAACTATAACACTTTTTCAAATGAGATGCAATATGTTAATTTTTTTTAGTAATACGATTACATCTAATAGCTACTTGATTTGAGCAATATTATGCGTTATTGTAACGCGAAAGAAAGAGTATGGAGCGTTTTTTTTTGTTTGGCATCCTTCATACGAAGGTAGCCAGAAATAAAAAGCGCTTCATGGCTGAGACAAGGGTAATAAAAAGGAACTGCCTGCAGTTGCTCTCTGGATGGCTGATTATGACACAGGGATCGTAAGAGGAAACCCCCAAGGAAATTGAAAGTAAGACTGCGTGTCGATCGATGGTAGTAAAGGATGACTGCAATATTTGCCGATGAGTTTCTTATAATCTGTTTGTTCAATGGGATTAATCGGGAAAAGATATGGAGTAAGCTATATTTATGTTGGGCGATATTTACTAGAGTTAGAATACTGATTTTTATGCGGGAAGAAAAAAATAAGCCATGTTTCTTCAAATAATCTTCTATGTGAATTACTGTGTACTATTTTTTTAATAAAAAAAACGGTACATTATCCAATGAACATATTGGAGTACTTTTGCATAATTTCTTTTTTTGTTTTACAGATAAATATCTTAAAAATTTGGATAGTTTCTAATATAAAACCACATCAAAAATAGAATATTTTTTGAACGAATTTTTCTAATGTATTAATTTGAAATCAGAAAATGATTCAATCGAAGCATTTTAGAATTAATTTAGAGGTTGCCAGTTTGAAAGATTGACCGATATCAAACTAGTTCTTACTTAATTTGATTTTCTCCTAGGCATTCTTGGGAACAAAACAGATGCCAAAATGTTCTGATGTTGCTGCTGATTCTGCATTAATTTAAACTTCTTTAACCATTCATTTCATGCTATAGAGAAATTTTTATATGACTATAAATTTATAAAATATTTAAATATGTTACAGCTCTTTCTCTCGAAGTCGGGAAATTTCTTCTTTGTTTAATATTGAAAACAGCATTTTCAGCTATAAATTATTTATTGTATGCTGTTAATCAAGTTTGTATTATTTTACGATTTTCTTGTTTACCTGTTTATTTCGAATAATTGAACATAGTGCTAATTGATAATGGACTATTTATCTATTTTTCTCTTCACTTCATTCAATTCAAATGTATTTGAAAGCATAAGAAAGCGCGAGTACTTTTTGCCTTTTTTTTTCTAGTACAAATGTTGATTCTAAGATATAATCACAATTCTAGCAAGTTAATGCTTGAAAATATTTAAATAAGTATCAGAGAGTGAATTTTTAGAGCTATGAATGCTTTCAATGATTAAGAGAAAAAGTAACAAAATAGGGACTTAAAAATTTGCGGTACTTGCGTATTTTAACATCGAACAATTTCGTCGGAACAAAAAACGTCGCCAAATGCCGTGATATATAACAAATTGTGGAAACCTTTCCTGTGCACAGTAATAATAACGATAACAGCTTTTGGCGACATTTTGTGAAATGAGGGTGTCTTTTTGATTGGTGGAATTGGTTGACGATATAAAACGGTATGTTTTACGGTAACATTTTTGTTAGAAGATTTTTTATGGTTATCAAATAAGTATAATAGCTTAAATCCACAAGTAATTAATTTTTAAAAGTGTTTTCATAGGTTTTGAATTAAATTGGCATAACTAAAAAATACAGTTTTTAATTGTTCTTTTTTCTTGTTATTCATTTTGAATAAAAAGAAATTTCGGTATTTGCATATTACGCCATCAAACAATTTCGTCAAACAAAAAGATGTCCCTAATTTAAAAAACATCATCAAATGCTGTCATCTTGTTATTGTGTTTGAATATGCGTGTAAACGGTTTTCCACTACTGCATGCATATCACCGCATTTAACAACGATTGAGCGATGGTGTAAAATGTAAGAACCAAGATTTTCTTTCATTTCAAAAATCGGCAATTTTAGAATAAAAATGCCAACGTTGAGCGTAAATCTTCATTATATAAAAAAAAAAAAACCTAATTAACATATATAACTTACATTTGAAACTTTAGGAGAGAGAAATAAAACTTTACCTTTTTACATAAAAAATAAATAATACATACATGCATTATAAAATATAATTTTTTTTCGGATAAATAATTTTAACTATTTTCATGCATCTTATATGTATGAGCATAGTATATATCTAGTATTGAATGAGTATAGTATATCTGGAAAATGTGAAAATTCAGCACCCGCTTACCAAGAAAAATCTTTATTTGTAAAATTTCTTAGAATGACTGTGACTTGTGGAGTGTTAAAAATTGGATATTTTCAAGTGAAAACATTTCAGAACGCTGAATTTGAATATTTCTCTTTTCCTTGCATACGCGTATAAGGAGATTTTAAAGTAGCTCTTATTTTCTTTTCAAAAGTGCATGTGTTGAAAGATATGTAGTTGACAGTAAAAAGAGGCTAGTACATAGCCATTCATATCGAATTTTTCGCACGATAAAATAATATATGTTAATGTTTTTACTTGATAAAATGATACCATATCTAAAAAAACTGAACAAATACACACATTTCAAGTGTTTGTCTTTAAATATCTATTTGCTTAAATTATTATGATAACCATTAACCTTTTAATATTAACAATTCTTGAATAAGAAATGTAACAATATTAATATAGCATTTATTTCTCGTTTAAAAATTTTGAAATTAAAATTTTTTTTTATACGGTTAGAAAATTTTAAATATATAGAAATTTATGCTCTGACATGCTTTCCTTTGTCAATTACGAAAATAAACGTTTTCACGTTAAAAAAAGAATAGAACAGCAAATGAAATTCAGATTAACCTTTGAACTCATTGCACTACTCAACAATATGTAACTTATTTATCTCCTATTTTAGGTTCAACCATTGTTACAAATAGAAAATAATATTTTCTGATTTTAAAGAAGAATAATATATATATATATATATATATATATATATATATATATCAAAGAACTTTCTTGAATAATTAAAATAATTTATCAAAATTTCTGCTTTAAAAAATGTTTTACCTTTATATTCCTTTAAAATATGTTTAATTTTACTCATTGAGAATTTTGATTTATTATTAAACAATATAAAATTTATAAGTAAATGATTAAACTTAAAAACTATATTCAACAGCGGTGAAAATAGGGGTTACTACAGTTTTAGAACTATTCAAATCACACTGCCATTCTAATTTTCTGAAAGTAGATAAAATTTTCTGCTAACCATGAAAAATATTCATCTTACTTAGCCTTTAATATTAGATATTGATATACAGACGCCACGATTGCGCCCCGTTTTAAATTTATTTAGTTAGATATATACATGTAATACAGATTATCCCGGAAAAATCTGAAGTTTTTGAAAAAGATTGAAAATTATTCATTTCCGTGATTACCGTACTTTATTTGCAAAAAAAATCACCCTAGACTCTATAAATCCCAAATAAACATTAGTTAATAGTATTACAAAAAGAGACACATGTACAGCAGTGCTTCTCAAAGTTTCAATACTTGCGACACAATATTTAATCATAATTTTCATTGCGCTCCCTCCTCCACATATATAACGTATTGAATGCAAAAATACTATACTTTGACACTAAATCTATAATAATATTTTTTTTTTAATAAAAAGAGCAACGAAGTAGCCATTGCTATTTTCAGCTACTACGAAATATCTATTGCTTTAAAACAGCACATACATAAATGTTTAGATTTTGAAAGTTATTCCATATCTAAATAAAATATGCAGATTTTGTATTTGCAACAAAGAATATTTCAGTTGAATTCCAGTGGCAATATATAGAGTATTAGAATGATAGCTTAGTGAATCCTTCATCAAAGGATAAATTTTGTAAATTCATACATCTAAAATAATTATAAATCATATTCATTCCAAATTGCATTTGAAAATATTAAATACATAAAATCATCAATCATTCTTGTTTCGTTTTAAAAAAGTTATTCTAATAGAATCAAGAAATGTTTATTCGAAGGAACATAAAATACTTCGATTCTAAAATAAAATTCTTTTTTTCTTTAATAACTTTACAAATATCTTTTTATAATTACATGAAAAGGAACTGATTCGTAGAGAAGTTTAATAAAGCTTATTTAAACTTCTAGAATTCGTAATTTTTAATAATTTCCTACCTGATTTCTAGGGAGTAAGAAAAAAAAATGGCTAACTTATTTCATTGTTTTGAAAAATAAACATTACCATTTAAAACGATTCATTATTTATAATCCAATATTATTTTGATAACACAAACCATTTTTGAGATCTTTAATTATTCAGTAAATATTCTACATAGTTATTCATTTCAATACAAAAAAATATAAAATCAAAGATATGTTTATATTATTTATTAAAATTCTACAGAATCTAAAACATATATATAAATAATTTCATAATTTTAAATCAAGATAGGAACAACCATTCATGACGTAATTTTTATTGCGTTATAAATTATTTGAATATGTAAACGGGACATTTTTCTTGCAACCTCGATAAATTATTTTTAATAAATTAAATAGTAGAGTAAAATACTTCATCCTTATTAATTCCTAAGAATCGCATCAAAAAATGTTTAGCTTTTCTGGTTGTGGAAAGAGCATAGAGAATTAAACACAAACCGAAGTTTACAGAGTGCATTAGAGATAACTTATTCCCTCCACAATTGCCTGTACCAAGATGAAAATTAGACAATATTACAAAATTGGAGAGAGAGAGAAAGCAATAAAAAATGTGGCACACGCACGAGCGAAACCTTTAAGTAAATTTCAACTCGATTTAAACCAGAAGTCGCCAATGTGGTGGTCCGTGAAAGAATTTCTCTGGTCTCCAGAAAAGTGTGGAATATACTTACTCATCACGCGTTAAATGTTTTAAGATACATTAAAAAACACAATTCAATTCATAACAGAACGTGAAAAGTTTTAAAAACGCTACTTAAGTATAGTGCTAAAAGTTTGATATATTTAAACCGTTTTATAATTGTTTTGTTTTTTCTGTTTTTATTTATTTTATTATGGTTTATTAATAAAGCTTTCATAATTTGGTTACAATTAATAGCTTCATTTTATTAACTAGGTACATTTTACGTGTTCTTAGATCACATTTTTTTCTTATAAATATATTTAACACTTAAAAAATCCTATAATTGGTCCACGGGATTTAAATTATGAATTTACTGGTCCGTGAGGACGAAAAGTGTGGCGAACGCTGATTTAAACTATATCGAAATGATGAGTTAGTTTATCTAATCCACAGGGAAAAAATATTTGATCTCTTCAATGCAAAAAAATTACATTACAAGTTAACAATTACTTGTTTGTCAAATTTTAGATAAATACTAATTCAAATCAATTGAGAATTTGTTTTTCAAATAAATTATCAGCGCATATTTACTACCACTCGAATTAACACATTGAGTTGCACACAATCACGAAACAATTTTTGTTACTTTTTGAAAAATTGTTTGCAATACGCACTAAACTCTGGAAGTGAAGCAATATAAACATATAACATAATGTAACAAGTTAACAAAAAAATTATTGAACAGTAATAATTAAAAAAAAATGTATCGGAAGAAACGCATGTCATTTTAATTTTTTTGAAAATAGTTCTATGCTCACACGGTTTATAGATATATTAGCGAATTCAGATTTCTAGAATTCTACATCATTCAAGAATTTCCAAGGCCTTGAAACTTTTCCAAAACAATAATGCAACAATGCTAGAGATAAAAGAAGCCACTTAAAATAGAGAATTTCAAATAAGCTTTCTTTACTAAAATTCTTCAATACCGAAAGGAGGATTTGTTAATGTATTAAAAAGGAAAGTTAGTATGGTTAGCACTTTCTCTCTTTCTGATTTTAGTATTAACATTAAAAAGTGTCTAGTTCCAGCGATACTCAACCTGCAGCCCACCGAGCCTTTTTAAGTGTTCATTGCTCTGGAAAATTCACTTATTTAAGAACAATATATTAAAAATTTGGTGTCAAGAAGTCAAATACTATATAAATTTTGCTTTCTGCTGACGATGTCGTACGAGTGTGAATTGATATATATATATATATTCTTTTTTTAATTCTAACGTTCATGGTTAGTGATAACAGACAACAATGGAGTAGTGAAAGTTTTATGGATGGAACTAATTTTTAACTATCTTTCATATCTTGCAAGCGAAAAATATTCGAAGAAAATATATCGTTTCAAGACGATTGGGAGGTTGGCTGTTTTGTGGTGAAAAACAAATATATGGATCAGTAATTGTTTGATTTGTCACGAAAGTGCGGTATTTAAAAAATAACAATAAACAGGAGTCATTCAAGGACACTTTTCCTTTAAGATCTCTTTCAAGAGGTAATAAATAGGCATTGTTGAATAATCTTTGCAACATCAACAAAGTGTTTTGTCAGTGGTAATGCCACAGCGGTAACAAAGACATCTTATGAAGTTTGTTATATTATTGGTAATCATATGAAACCTTTGCTGTGATGCAGAAATTGTGAAGGAGTGTTTATTAAATGCTTTTAATTCAGTGTTAGTGACAAAAATAAAAAGTATAAAAAATAGTAATTAAAAAAAATCAGGAGCTAAAATATTTTGATCAATTTTCCCCATTTTAACCGCCTTCCCTTTTTTTTATCCTTATGATGCGGCCCGTATGAAGTTGGTAACATATGTTTGTTGCCCAAGTGAAATAGCTGACATATGTATGCGGCCCAGCAGAAAAAAAGGTTGAGTATCCCTAGTCTAGTCAAATTGTTTACTTGTGGAAAATATCCAGAATCTTCCACAAAAAGTGACTGAAAAAAAATTTAATTCATTTTTGTCATTATTTCCGTTCCAAAAGAAAAAAAAAATTAGTTCCATAAAATCTTTATAGTTTGGAAGAGATATAATTTCAACGGCTTATGTGGTCATGGACGCGTAAAAATATTCTCATCTATCATGAAATTCTCCTCCAGCAATAACAAAACCTTCTCATTTTAATTGCGAGAAGTTGAGACGGGCGCGCGACATTAAAGACAAGCCAGCATATCCAGATTTCCAGAATTCTAAATGCGCTAAGAATTTCCCAGCTAATTCCCACCACTTCTTCGAGCCACGCACAGAAAATGGAACAATCCTTAGGCGACATGGCGACCTTTCGAGAATGCTGTTGAGGGACCTTGGAGGAGGTTGCTATGCGACGCTGGTACTATCATTCATGTCTTCTGGAGCCGCTCTGGTGGCACTGGGATAGCGATCTGCCAAACAACATGGACAGCCAATAGCATGAAAAATAAAAAAGACCAACAGTGGATATGGATGGAGCATATTATAAATAGAACACCGTGGTGAAGTTTTCCCTTGAAGAAACGAGATATGTTGTGTTTGTTGATCAGATGGGAAATAGATGGCGAAATATATGCCTCAGTAAAAATATCTTTCTATAAATGTATATCGGAAGATGTTTTTAAGGTCTAATAAAATGGAATGTGTTTTCATAAAAACGGACAACAATGTCGACATGTCAATATGACTGAATGAAATGGGATATGTTGTGATATAAAGTAAATTATTAATGTCTTTCTCGAGGTTTAATGGATTATATTTAACGTCATCGTACAAAAACGAATTCCCTGAACTATAGCCAAAAGAGCAGCAATACAAATGAAATGGTTTTAATATAATAGTAATAAAAATAAGCTAAAATCTGGCGTATAGCGCGCAACTATGTTTTTGAGCTGCAGTTTTTGATTTTAAGGTATATTCGCAGCATAACACGCACCCCATTTTTTTACGAAGTAACCTGAAGTGTTTGTTTGTTTATGTAAGCGCATGTTTTTAAGTCATTTATTTGAACTATTATCTCAGGTTTCGAAAAAATATATAATGAAAGTATACTTCTAGAACTACAACTATTTTTGATAAGGTATGTCAGTTCTTTTAAATAAACAGTATTTAGATATATGTACAAGCCTGATTTTTTTATACTCATCTTTTTATTTTTAAAGCTATCTTTTTTATACCCGGCGTATAACGCGCACCCGTTAATTTCGATCTTATTTTTTGTGTTAAAAATGCGCGTTATACGCCTGATTTTACGGTAACTAATATTTAATTAAACAGCAACTAATGCAAGTTTGGTAAACTATTAGTTATATTGCATCAACAAATCTTTCGTGTGTTGCATTTGGATACGCAAAAATGAGCAAAAATATTTATTCCATAATAAAGGACTTAACAAGACATTCTAAATTAATGAGTTTTGAATTTTTTCCTAAAATATGTTATGCATAATAAGCTTCACACGGAATACGTATGGTTCATATTTCTTAATAGACGTCATTTTCAAGATTTACACTTAATAAAAAAATATCTAAATGCGAAAGTCGCTTAATGATGACAGGAATGTCTTACATAGCAATCCCTAATTTTTAAGTTAACTTAAATTTAAAGTGTGAAATCCCATAAACTTAATATTAAAATTGAACAACGAATATAAATCTCACAGATTCTAAAATAAATAATGCATAATTTATAATGAATGTACACCTCATTCAAAACTTTTAAACTTAGTGTAGAATCAAATGAAGTTTATATAATGTGTCATATTTTTAAATAGTTATGCAAAGAAATGAATATCATAGTTTAAATGAGAACATCTAATGCGCAGTAAAAATGCATAGCAAAGAATAAAATTTAAATGCAGCAAAATATTGATTCTGGTTGGATAAAATCGGTTAAATGTAATAGATCGCTGCTTTTCCTTTTTTAATAATAATTTTGAATCTTATGTTGTAAAAATGATAATACAAAACTAAAAGCATTACGATGGTGACAATTTATTTCTCCCTTAAGTTAATTTCACAATTTTTATCAAAGTATTTACCCATTATAAGCAATGACGTAAGTCTAACCAGAATATAAACGATTATTGCCCTTTGATGTGGTATTACCACATGAATTTTCTTCAGTGTTACGTTTAACGTGTAGTACAGTAGATTGAGATACACTTAAAATTTAAAAATTTCTTCTTTATCCTATTCAAGTGTTTTTTTATTATCTCACTTACTTTTTCAAATGTAAGAACAAGAATTTCAGAGTAATGCATCATAACACCATTTTTGTTTTTCATGTACGTTTTAGGCTCCATTACCTTAATTTAAAACTTATCTATTAAAATCTAAGTTTATATACGCATTGCGAGACAAAAACTTAAGTATACACGCCGATTGGAAGAATGCTTTGTTTAAGAAGTTTCTTATAATCCTACACATACGAATATATTTTTTCTTGACAGATTTATCCTATTTTTTTTTTTTAAAAAAGTGTTTTGCTTGCTTATATGAAAACTATAAAACAATCTTTATACACCTCTATTTGAGTAATGCCATAAAGCTAATGAACGGTAGCTAATGGCATTCATTCAAACATGAATAATTTGAATTTTCTTTTATTTTTATACTTTAATTAGCGTTAACTTTAACATCAATTATTTTTGCTCTGTTGCGTAAGATTTAATTTTTAACGCGTCATCTAACTAAGTTTATGCGAAGAAATGACAGAAAGTATACTAAAGTTATATATATAAGATTATATGTTCAACCTAAAGCCATAAAGAAATTTTATTTAATAAACTAAGAGTAGAAAACACTATTGTCTACATAATATTTAAATACCCGTAAACTTAATTATTCCCACTGGCATAAGTAAGTAAACAAAGTTTTAAAATTTTGCTTTGAAATACCTCTAAAAAAAGCCAATTTGGAAATTGTCTATTTGTTCATAAAAAAAAAAAGCTTGAAATAAAATTCGTAAGATTATAATTTTATAATTTGTATAAGTTAATTTTAATTTTTTCCCATCAACGAACACCTGCTACAAAGTTTCCCTTTTATAAATGCAAATTTATTAACACGAGAAAACATTGATTAATTTATCAATAAAATACTAATCCATAAGTAATCTTATAAAATATTAAAAATCAATGAAACATTTCAAATTACAAGGAATTTTACAGATTACTTTAATTGTTAACACATAAATTGAAAAATTCGTGGATATCTATGGCGAAATTCATCGTGAACATGCTTCATATCTTAACATATCATTGAAACCACTATGTGAAATTCAGTTTGTTACAATATTTACATAAGTAGAAGTAGTAAGTTTAAATTTACCTTAAGCTGTCAAAGAAATGGACGGATGTTCTTTCATGTCGATCGAAAACGTTTCCCACTTCTTGCAACGGAAATTCCATTTTTGCTTAAAATCGCGAGAACAACACACAAGCAGTATCCTTTCAGTTAGGCAGTAACTTCACAAATGAGTCCAAATTCCCGTTTGTATATCTCTCCCACCTGTATGCCCTACAATTCACACTTTATTCAAATAATCAATCAAGAATGGTGTTGACACAATTAACATGTTGTGCATGTATGAAAAGTTCCCGTAACAATTAATTAATCATTCATCTTTGAAGTTTAAACAATTTATTATTAAATAGCATTATTCATCGCTAATAAAAAAACAAACAAACACGTCCCCATTAAATTTGTATATATATATATAGTTCAAGTTACATCACCCACAAAGAGAATTGTAACAGACACACGGTGCATTCCATTAACATGAGCTTTCAACTTAATGAACATTAGTAATTCCTCATAATGGTCTGGATGTTCATCAACTAAAAGCAACATTTGTCTTTTCCAGTAGCATCATCAATATTTCAAAAGGTTTACGCATTTAAAACACTACATTAATAATAACAATAACAATCCCAGGAATTTTAGCAAACGATGACAATGAAGGGCGCCATGTGTAGCCAGATGTAGTAATTCAAGAAAAAGAAAATCAATAATGTGCCATGACAAAAAAAGACAAAGGACATCTGTAAAAAATAACGCAATGTCCACTTGGTTAGCCAACCTGTTAAAAGAACCCTTTCCATTTAGAGTCTTGTATGATGACAAGTTTCAGGAGGAATAATTTAATCATTTGGTTTGGCAACGTGCCACGCCAAAAAGGGTTGGCACACTGCCCGAGTGGCCACCTGTTGACCCACCTAATAGTTAAAAGAACTGTTGAATCGGTAAAGTTCGTGATTTCGTGATAGTGATCTATTTTGTCTGAAAATGTTGTTTTATGCAATCAAACGAAAGGAAGTCGATTTGCATATTTTAACCAAAGATTTGCTGTGGGGGGTGAATGTTGCATTCAAAATACATCCTTTGTAATGTCTTTCTGGATTACTCGAATGAAATAAAGAATGACATTCAACTCCAATTAAGGGTAAGAGTCACGTAGATACAGATTTTTGTTTATATTAGGTTTTGTTCTTTTTCAATTAAGGAAAAAAGTAAAGAACGGAAGTAAATTATTTTTATGCCTTTAAAAATGGTGAATTTAAATGTTATAAAAGAGCTATTATAGTAAATTTTCAAACAATTTAAGACGAAATAGTTCTCAGTAAAAACCTTTTGAAAGTAATATAACTTTAATAAAATAAGAATAAAAAATTTGGATGTTTTAATTATTCTTTATATGTGCTCCAAGAAAAAAAAATTCAATAAAATTCATTTTTTCTCTAGTAATTCTCGTTCAGAAAGTACTAAAATGAAATATTTTATTAATAGTAGAAGTATCATATATATAATTCAAAAATTTAACATAAAAAATATTTATCGTAAGGTATTTTATTTCTACAAGATGTGAATTTCAGTTAATACAAAAAATAAATAACATCTTTTGTCGATTCTAGATTTAGTTATGAAAATAACTAATTATTCTCAAATTTAAATTGAAAATTTGAGTAAAGAATTTTTGTAAGGAAAATAATAAAATAATAGACTGATAAAAATATTTATAACCTGCGAAATTGTGTAAAAGCATGTCTACCATGATACATATAAGAATGGATAAAAATAGAGTGAGATGGCGTCTCCCATCTATATGCTGCAAACAGGTATATAGTTTTAAATCGCCGAAATGAAATAACTATTAATTACATCATTTTAGTTATTAAAAATAAATTCACTTTAAAAATATAGCAAAGTGATAACTTTTAAAGAAAACCCTTCTAAAAAGTAGTTATAAAAATACGTTATGTTTAATATAACTAATTGGTTATTTATTGAACTAAAAAAACTAGGTTAGAGACACGGGAGATTACAATGGAAAGTAAGATAGATTAAACAGAACAGTAAATCCAGACGTAATGAGAGACACGTCTAATTAACTTTCAGTAATTTTATTTACCACAATATTACATAAAAATTCTCTGCAAAATTCAAAGCGTGCGATACTTTTAAAAGAGTTGAGAAACGCACCCGAGAGTTGTGACGTTTTCGCGTCACACAACTGAAAAAAATCGACTTCTTTTTGTGGTTAGGATAATAGCGTTCCCATGCACCCCTAAATATTGCGGGGTCTTGTCTTCTGACATCACCACGGCTACCCATGACCGTGAGAAAAAAACCTAACGACTGCACAACTGCGAGCCGGAAACTACGAGTGTTCTTCAAGAAGTCAGAAAGAAACTGCCCTCATCCGAAGACAATGGAGTGAAAGGAAATTCCTTGGAAAATACCGAAGAGAACGGTTGTGTTGCCTCCTCCCACGCAAATAACATATTCTGTATATATACACTAATGAAATGCTCACTATTATGAATAGTTTCCATATAAATGTATATACTGTAAGAAATATTTGTGACGTAATAAACCAATTATTTAATTTCCTAACTCTCACACTACGAGTAATTTTCTCAAATGTCACAAAGTGCGCATATAAACACTCCGTCTTCAAAATAAGGTAGACTAGAGAACTGAGGCACATTCTACACTTGTAGCCAAAGCAGAACATTATGAAAATAAAATTACAATATAATATTGGACAATTTCAGAATCATAAACAACAATCTCTTGAGAGGACTGTAAAAAAATTTAACATTCTTCGCTTTGAAAGCTATACAATATTTAGAGTTATTGAATTTTTCAGGTTTTTATATAAATGTAAGTGAAACAAGCCTTTCATAAACAAAAGAATAACGATCATCAAAGCTCGAAGTTTCAAAGCATAATCCTTTTACGTGAAATACTGTTTAATTCTAGTACAAATGTGAAGAATGATGCAAAATGACAAATATAAATCTAACCAAAAGTGAAGTATTTCACGTTTTAATATTACTTTACTTTGTCTAATCCATTAAATATGACAAATGTTCCATTTCTCCATATATCAATGGTTTTAATTAAAAATACCTATTTATTGAAATTTTCTGAACTTTCTGTAAATTGAATCGAAATTAAGTTGAATAATTAAAATTAAAAAATAAAGGATTTCTTCTTTAATTTTTAAATTATGTTTAATTAATCTTAATTCTCCTTTGCTCCACAATCAAAATAAGATACACTAATTATCAATCATTTTGAATGTGATTATACATGAAAAACTCATTTACAACAGATAGTAATTTTTGGAGTAACAGAAGTGCGAGAAAATATCTAATTTTGCCTGTTATGGTTTTAAATGTTTTAATAACGAACCCATTACAAAGTTTTATCCTGTATAATGTATCGCCTACATAAATAGTGGTTGAAATTAATCACAGCTTAGGATTATTAATTAAAAATGATTTGTGATTAAAAGAAGATAACTTAGAATTTTTTATTTAATTTGAATAGAACTCGTCTTTAAAGAGTTATCACTAAATTAATTATCTGAGCCCTGCTTATATGATTAATTCTTCTTTATTTAAAATTAATATCGACAAAATAGTACGTATGGATTTTAACGTTTTCTTTTTAAAATATAACAAACGGAAATTTAGAAATATTTTACATTTCCAATTAATATGACAAACTGGCCCATAGAAAAATATTCTATATATATGCGAGAAAAATTTACT
>BMAV01014658.1:0-36753 GCA_019973955.1 Trichonephila inaurata madagascariensis | reverse complement strand
TTCTTAGCTTCATTTTAATATATTATCAGATTTTTCTTCCACGTGTTGTATTAGGCTTAACTTTTCAACTTGGGTTCCCCCCCCTATTATGTCGAAAGTTTCTGCTGTTCGGGGAAGGTTGGATCCATAAAGCATTGCTAACCCTAATTCGCTGACCTAATTCAGCGACAGCTTTAGAAATCATAATAGGTCTCCAGTTTAGTCCAAAGACTTTTTTGTATCTAC
Organism: Trichonephila inaurata madagascariensis; assembly: GCA_019973955.1. Classification (NCBI taxonomy): domain Eukaryota; kingdom Metazoa; phylum Arthropoda; class Arachnida; order Araneae; family Nephilidae; genus Trichonephila; species Trichonephila inaurata. The sequence goes on along the minus strand of BMAV01014658.1, from coordinate 36,528 downwards.
ATTTGTTGTGTCTGGTGAATTCCAATTTCTTCCTGTTTAGCACTGTAGGTTTTAGTACTTCTTCACTTTTATTACATATATATATATATATATATATATATGTAGTGCAATATATTGTTATACTTAAATAAACTGTTTGTTATATCTGTTCCACTAATTCAGTTGTGAAATAGATTTTGCGAGAAATAATATTTTCTCAGATCGAGCTCTGTCTTGGGGTTTGTATCGATGGTTATCTGATCTGCATCGTTTTGTAGTAGTAATTAGAGGATGCTTCAAATTAAGTCGATGATGTGGCTTTCAATTGTAAAAATGTTCATGGAGCACGCGGTAAATATTTTTCAAATGAAAGTGCATTTTGTACATATATATTTATTGCGAGATATAATATGTGCATTATTTATAAAGTTGTAATGCTGTTCTAATTTATTGCTAAAAATAGATTTTTAAAATCGGAACACTTTTTTAGAATGAAAAATTTCCAATATTAAAATTATATTTAAACTTTGATGTTATAAGGAAAGAGCTGAGATAATTTATTAATTTCTTTATTCATTCATTTATTATTTATTCATTACTACTTAAATCAATACCTTTTTGCTGCTAAATATGCTTAACCCTCTAAGCGGTCTGCACTTAAAGTCTTGCCATTCTGGATATGCTTCAAAAATGCACCGCACATATTTTTTTGCTTTCAGGTGGGGTTCTCAAAAGCGGTTCAGCCGTATTTTTAAGAATGCGGCTCGGCCGCTTTTGGGAATCTTGCTTGAAGGCAGAAAAAGCATCTCTGGAATGGCGGAATTTTACGTGCAGACCGCTTGGAGAGTTATAAAGCCTAGTGGCTGAGTGGTAGTATATCGTGCTGGAGCACCACAGGTCCCGGGTTCAAATATCGGGCTTGGCAAGATTCGACTCATCCTTTCGGTGGGTTGATAAATGAGTACCAAGCTTGCTTGGGAACTGAACACTGGGGATTTGCGTCAGACTGACCACCTGACCGAAATTTCTGAACATGCACCCCAGCGCCTAAGGTCACGAAAACTGAGTAGGCACAGCAGACCTTGGCCCTTATGGGCTGTTGCGTCACTGAGTGCATTTCAAATATGCTTAATATTTATTCTGTACTCTTACGTTAGACTTCAATTTACATTTTAAAATAAAACGCATATTTAAATTTTTTTGAACTTTTTAAAGCATTCTGATATAAATTATATAAATGCTTTGTAAAAACACAAATAATTGTATAAAGGCTTTGTAAAAGCATTTACGTATGTAAAAAATTGGGATAATCCATTTTTTTTGTCTAAAAATATTTACCGATTTTGGTTCCTGCTCTTTAAAACTTGAGGAAGACAGCTTTTATTTTTTAAAATTATGAGGAAGATAAAAAGAGAAAGAAAGAAAGAAAAAAAAAAAAAACGAACGGAAAATCATTTTATAACGTTCGATATTGATTAAATTTATCTTCGACTTTTTTTTTCTATGATCAACGTTTCATTAAAATTCTTTTGAATAATATTGAAAAAAATACCAGGTGAATGTGATTAAATATTTTAATACTATTCGCAAGTTTTTACGCGCACAGAACAATCACGTATTAAAATTTATATCTATAAATAAAAATTGGTTTCTTATTTTTTTCATTTTAGATTGATTTTTAGATGCAAACTAAAATTTCTTTTCAGTAACTTAAAACAGTATCAGAATAAAATTTAACGATAAGAAATCATGACATAATTAATTACATATAATGTAAAAGCCAATATGCAGTGCATAAAAAAAAAAAACTTATTTTAAAAAGAAGTTTTTGTTTACTTAAACACTTAAAAAGTCAACAAAAATAAAACTATACACAATCGTCGTAATTGAATTAAATTCTTAAATATAATATTAATACTCCAAAAGTATTCTAAGGTGAAAAATTAAAAATATGAATTTTGAATGAAATGACATACATATCATCATGGCATCTTTGAAAAAACTATATATTTTTTTTTCTGGAAATAGGAATTATTAGAATTAAGAGTCTCTCTTCATTAACCATTGGCATCATGAACCCCCCCGCCCCGAGGAGGGGGGGGGGGGGCAGGATTCTAGGGGTTCTGACGAGAGCCTGACTGGTGGTTAGTACGGTTTGGGGCTCAAACATGACTTTGAAAGGGTGCCCTAATATTCTCCATTACGCAACGGTCATTAACATTTATATCTTTAATCTTATTTTTAATGATTAATTTTTAAAGATTTTGTTATTTGAAGACACATTTTATGGTTATTTTTCTTCTTTTTATACGCAGTTATTTCGTTAGAAGGCAAAATTTGAAATGTATCTTTAATTACACACAAAAAAATTCATCAATTTACGCATTATCCAATAATAGCTCCCCAGGGAAAACTTTTCATCCTTTCACATAAGCCAAGTGTACTTCAATTTTTCCCCACGTAAGCCAAGAGCAAAGATTATCATTCGTCGCGAAAAAGGATCAAATTGTTCAGTATTCCTCTTTACCAAATGATGCATTCCAGCTTTTAGTATAACGAGATTCATTAGCTGTAGTCGCAATGATTCAAATCGGTTACTTCACTTCTTCTTCAAAGAAAAAAGAAATGATGCCATTAAATCTTAATGCCAAGACGGATTCCACCATCATAAAAATACCCGAAGCTTTTCGAGAAGAGAATGGGTTCTATAAAATTCTAGTCTTTTGCTTCTGTGCAATCAGCCTTCTAGACACGCACGGCTTGTGCCTTTAATGTCAAATTGGGTAATCTCGGATACAGTTTCATTGAGCATGAGTGATGCTTAAAATAATAAGCAAGAACAAATTGGGCGGAAGGGATTGTTATAGTAATTACTTAGGAAATTATTGGGTTAAATTTATGAGGATGTATATTCTTTCAATTATTTTGGTAAAAAAGAAGGAAGAACGACTTTAACGAATAATAACTTTGCATCACAAAAGATGTTATTACGTGTTATTAACATCTTTATTTCTGAAGACAATTTATCAAAAAATAATATTTAAAGTATTTTTAATTCATTAAGTTAGAGGGGAAAAAAATCTTCATAAAAATTTCAACGTTAGTTCAATTATATTTTAAGATTATTATAACAGTGATTAAAAACCATTTTTAATTAAATTATTATAACAATATTCTATATTATTATACTAATATTTGCTGTATTTATCATATAAAACTATATTTTTGTATTAATATTTTTTGTTGCGAAGTTTAAAGATTAAAAATAGAGGTCAAAAGCTTTTTTCATATATCTATATACAACAAAAAGTTTTAATAACATTATATAATCATATAAATGTTATATTTTCTACATTAGGCAAGTAGATTTAGTTATATTTTTTTTTCTTATTAATTTTATTCAATTTTAGCATTAAAATTTTTAATTTCAATCTGGCCTGAAAGCAAAGTTTACAGGTAAAGTCTTAATTCCTAGGGCTAAGTTTGTTTTTGTACTACTTATTGCTTTTGTACTGTGGCTACTTATTTCTGACAAATACTGTCTGGTTGTACTAAAAAGCGTAGCTACCACCATATAAGCCGTATCAATGATATGGGGCCCCCAAGCTATAGGACCCAACATGTGTAACTACAGTCCCACTAACAGGGCGCTCATATCTGAAAAGGGGACCCTAAGGAATCTTGATACAGGGCCCATTCAGAACTAGCTACACCAGTGGTTGTACTTTAATTTTTGCTTTGCTTATTTAGAATTATACCTATTTATAGTATATATTATTATACAGCGGGTGATCAGTTAACGAACATAATCCGTTCCAAGACTATGTTCGCTATCCGAATTGTTCGTTAACCGATCATCGATTCACCATAGACTTCTATGTGAAATCGATTAATTCGTTCTGGAGACCCTAAAAATTAAATTTTAAAAAAATGTATAATTTCTTAGTAAGTTTTTTGAAAAATAAAACATACATATAGTCTTGCATATTAATCAGTCCTTTTCATTTTTTGCTTATGGGGCGTTGAAGAATATGTCCAATGTCTCGATTGCTTTTCTCTCTTTTTTAAGATTTTCTTGAAGTAATTAATAGCATTGTCGTTGTAAAGATCCCCAACCCTACTGACATCAGCTTGGTTTGGGTGCCATTCTAAGACCATTACTCTGACATCTTCCCACTTTTTAAAATATCTTTAATGGCAGATGTCGGCATTGATCCTCTTTCGTCTTCCTCTTGTTCAGAAGGAGACACATTTCGCTGTGTTTCTTGGTGTTCTTCATTCAAAATTTCTTGGAGTTCTTCTGTCGTCAGTTCATCTTCATGTCCCATTATGAGCTCTTCTATGTCATCCTCGTTCACCTCCAATTCCAGATCTCTAGCAGTTGTCAAAATTTCATCCATAATTTCAGAGGTGTCTCCCTGATCACTTCCGAATATGTGTTCGTTGTCCAAACACAAAAAATCTTTCTTGAAAGTGTTCGTTATCCGAATATGTGTTCGTTATCTGAACACAAAAATCTTTCGTGAAAGTGTTCGTTAACCGATCTGTTCGTTAACCGATCACCCACTGTAATCATTATATATTTTACAAAAATTCCAGTTGCTTTTAATTTTGAATATTTTAATCCTCTAAAAAGTTAAAGTGAAAAAAAAGAAAAGTTTTATAAAAAAAACCCTGCTTTGGATGTAGAAACCAAGAAAATTGTGTTATTAAATAAATTAATTAATTATTATATAATATTTCAAAGTAATAATAAATTTATTCATTACTAAATCACGCATGTCTTTGAAAATAATACAAACAATAAAAGATTTTTGACAGTTTAATAATGATCATTCACTTACACAACATAACATAAAGAAACAGTAACATGAAATAGAACTTAGATTTTCCCATCAATTCTACCGTAGATCCACCATAATTCTCACTGTCACGTGGAAGTTAAATGGAAAAGGGAATGAATAAGTCCACATCGATAAATAAGTAATAAAATAGCTTTTATCAATGATTGAATGATAGCGCGCAAATGGGCCAGGGCTAGTTGCCAAATCTGTTAGCTAATGGAGAATGCCCTACTTCACAGTGGTTTGAGCAACCTGTAGAATGCTAGTTAGGAAGAATCCATTCAGACATTCTTTTCAACATTAAAAATAGCGCATCTTAAAGCTAAGAGAAGGAAAGAAGAAAGAACAAAAGACAAAATAGTAAAATTAAAATACGAGGTAATTAACAACATTTAACGCAAATGCATTCGGTATATAACACATTTAAAACGATGTTTTAGAATTTTCAAGGAAGGGAATGGTCTAAATTACATTTTTGTTACATTTATACCTAGTATATATACCCTTTCTTATAATTTACGAATATTGGTTTCGCTTGTATTCAATAATAAAAAAAGAAATACAAAAGAAATATGTACGTTAAAAGTGAATACACATATTTTTAAAGAATAATATAGGGTCCTCCAATCTCTGCATTTTATGTATAAACAACTAGAACCAATACATTATAATAATTTTTAAATATTTTATTATTGGTTCTTTATATATATATATACAAGTGTTTCAAAGAAAAAATTGTATTCATTCAAAAAATATTTCATTTCACTTTAAAAACATCTCATCTGATAATTTTTTATTTATTCGTGCAGATATTCAGAGAACTTCTTTCCAATGTTTCTATGATATCACGCAATAATTTTACAATTCTTTTTCAAATATTTTAATTCATTATTTTCTGATCATGTGTGTCTCTGTACAGTAAAAGCAACATTCCCCTTCCCAAATTAATATTTGTAAACAGAAAAATCTTAAGCAAAATCAATTAAATCTAACCACAGTATACAATATTTCATTAACGGCGATTTTTTTTCTAATGGTTCAATATTAAATTTAATAGACTTTATATTGATGATGTAACAGTTTTTGAAAATAAAAAAAGCAGCTTTGAATCTCCCAGAAACCTATGGGTGTAGATTTAGAAAAGTCACTGATGTATCTCCACAAAATGGACTTCGAATCAGGATTCATTAGTCAGTCATGAGGAAGAAACAGATTCATTAAATTGTGAAAATTTCTTTATTTACCAATTATTTTATTATCTTTACATGTAACTAAAATGTACATAAGAAGGAGAAATGTAATAAAAAGAAAGCATTTTAATTATTGCGTTACAGAAAATATTCTTATTTGCTATAATTTGCTTAAAGATTTTTCGGTAGGAAATTTTAGAAACAAATATTATTTCTTTAAGAGGTTTCTAGAAGGATAATATTCGAGAAACTGACTGACCTCATGAAAAATAAATCTCAATTTAAAAATAATACTCCAATTACATGGCAAGAATTACTTTTTAGAACAAGAGTGTCTAAACCAAATGACCTTGCGGGCCACTTCGGGAAAACATTTTAATCCTGCGGGCCGCATATAAAAGTATATATCCTTCTATTAGATTTGGACCCATTAGAAACATTTATTGGAAGGAAAATTTAAAACAGAATGATTTATTATTATTGGATTCATTATTTTTCAGGTATACACACATACATAATATAATAATAATAATGGAATGAATCGAACAGTGGCTTGGTGTCAATCAGGCTATGGGCCCCCTATAATCCGGTCCCTTCCCGCATTGCGGAGGTTACGGGGGTGTACGTTACGCCACTGAAATCAAATAATGTTTAATTTATTTAAATAATGAGACATTTGTTTCTCATTTCTTTCACTTAGTTTTTGCAAGTCGATCTCGATGAGTGTATTTGCACATCGTTATTGATGTTGCAGGTTTTCGTCCGATAAGTTTGAGCGCGATTTATGTTTGATAAATTTCTTTTTCAAAAAGAACGATTCGCAGATGTAAGTTGAGAAAAATTTACAGGAATCAAGCGTGATGCAGCTGCTATGCAACTATGTCAACGCTGCTATGCAATACTGTCCATTTCTAAGTATCTATAAAAACAGAAGCAACGTAATAAAATAGAAAAAAAGTTATGTGATGTATTTGTTACAAAACACTGCACTAAAAAAAATATTGCATAAAATCATATTTTGTAAAGATTCTCGCAGGTCGTTAAGTTATTCAAGGAGATGCCACTCCTGTTTTAGAATAAGCTATTTTATGTAGAATAATAAGTATAATTTCAAATCTTAAATATCAAGAACAATAAGACGCTGCATTTGAAGAATCCTAAATATTTAGGCTCACTTATATGCTTTTCATTGTTTTGCCTTTGAAAAGTGTCTCAATTATAATGTGATAGACATTGCTTATTTTCAAAGCAAGATAATGCATGTTATAACTTTATATTAAAAATATTTTTTTAATTTTGAGAGTTTGCTTAATTTATTCTATTGCATGTTTTTATATAAATTTAAATTTAATATAAACAATATAAAAATTTATATGTTAGTACAATACAACAGAGAGAAATATACTTGCATAGCAAATATATATATATATATATATATATATATATATAAGATTTTTTTTCTTTTTAATTACCAAAACTCAGAACAAAATAAGTATAAAAGAGAATTTTCTAAAATTGTATCGTATCAGATTCTGTTTTTACAATACAGCACATCCCCGAAGCTGTATTGAAATATGCAAAAAAAAAAAAAAAAAAAAAAAAACTAATAAAAATTACTTTCTCAAAACATATAATATATATAGACAAAAGTTTATTAAAAAGTATAAGAAGTTTTCCTCCTTAAGTTAAAAAAAAAATAGCACTTTCTAAAATGAATTTTACTTTCTAAAAAGATGCAAATTATTTTTTACGCATGTATTACTTGCAGCCTACAAAAAGTAAAGTAAGTCAAAAATAAATAAAGAAAATATCTTCGTACCAACATAACAGTTCATTAAATATTTTCATTTAATATGATTCGTTATGCGAAACAATAAAAATGTTCCGACAGAATTTAATAACGTTTGCCAAGAATGATTGTTAAGCAAGGAAAAAACAATATTAATGATAAAAAACAAGAAAATTTAATTTTTATAGTTTGGATGTACTGAAATAATTGCACATTGTATTCCAGCTTATAAAATTTCTTCAACGACAGCGTATTAAATTTTCTGTAGTTTGATGTTAAACGCTTTTATTAGATTAAATTATGGGATTATGTTTATATATATTACAATTTAATTCTTATTTCAGTTAAATAATTGGGAATTTGTAATAAATGCTGTAATTCCATTTCTATTTATATCTAACATAGAAATAAAATGCTATTCTTAAAGTAAAAGAAAGATTAACATTATTTCTTTTTTTTTTTAAAAAAGGAAAGAATGGGTGAAATTACAGTATAAAATTTATTAAATATAACAAGGATAAAAATGTGTTGTAATAACTTTTACATTCTACTTTTTGACATATTTCTTTTTTAAAATGTTTAACAACTTGTATCGTTTAATAATTGATATCGATACTTTAAATTGTTATTTCTAAATATTTTTTTCCATATTACACTAATTAAAATTCTCATATTTTTAAAATAAAAATTATCGAATTATATAAAAATAATGATGTTCGAAAACGTAACCAAGACTGCCAAATGACATTTTTAATGCTTACAAAAGAATAAAAATTGTCTACATAATGTCCCGAAACGAAATGTCAAAAGTTAAGTGTAATTGGAATTGTCCTTGGATACTAAATAACAATGTGTTTTTTTCCTATCGATTATTCCAATGCATTAGACCTATTTAAAAATACTTTCCAAGGACAAATAAAGATATATTAAAGCTTTCATTATATTCTAATTTTAAAAATAATTTTGGGAAAAATTTGAATTTGATCCATTAAACTTTCTTAATACATTTGAGTAAAAAAAATGTTCTCTGATTATTAACAAAAATTTTATACTTAAAACAATCACGAATTATTTAATTTTAACCTGAATATTTAAGTCTTAAAAATAACATTTTGAATAGGAAAATACTATAGATTGATGTCATTGATAGTTGTAAATGAATATTAAAGTAGGAAAGAATGATCAGAAAGAAATTTTTTTAAAAAATTTAAAAAATTTTTTAAAAAATTTTTATAAGTTTTAAATAAAATTTTTCAAACCGGAAAAAAATGGGGTTTTGGGGGCCCCGACCCTTTTAACCCCGTGGGTTTTGGGCAAAAAACTTTAAAAATTTTTTTTAATAAAATTGAAATTTTTATAACAAAAAAAAAATCCCGTCCCGAAATTGGGAAATGAAAGAAGAACCCAAATTTGTAGGGGGAAAATTTGATCATCTTTTTAATTTGGCGCGGGTTCAAACCCTAATATCGGGCGGCTGGCCCAATTTTCCAAGACGATTCCCCGGACGAATTAAAAATGGGTTTTGCGCGGGGAATTTTCTAAATCTCGTAACTGGGGGATTTTATAGCTTGCTCTATCTTCTGATGTCCCATATTCCGTATCTTTCATCCCCGAATGGCCCCAATGGAAGGGGTCGATTTTTGTTTTAGGATTAGGTGGAATAATACCAAACCTGGGCGGAGAGGGTCCGGTTATATGTTTTTTAAATACCTGCTTACCGCAGGGAAACTCAAACTCCTTTCATTTGAAAACTGGGGAGTGAGATGGGTTCAGCTTAGCCATTTGCTGCATTTAGTGATCTTAAATTTAAGTTAATTTATCCAGTTACTAGAAAAAACTACATTAAAATTAGGAAATTGCATATGTGAATAGGGGTCCGGGCATCGCCTCTACGACCCAGATCTGCATTCCAAAGCTCCCTCACAACCAAGGGAAAACCCCAACTGAATGCCGTTTTTTCCTCTCTCAAGTCACCCCATTGGTCGCTTTTTCAGAAGCCACACCTACTCCCGACTCCCAACCCCGCAAACCCGCCCAAAGCATTTGACAGAGAGCGGAGGTGCGTTTCCCCCGTCCATTGTTGTGGATTTAAAAGGGGAACCCAGATCTACTGTCGGTTTTTTCCCATAGGGACTATCAAAAGGAATAGGGGTACAGACATAGTAAAACTAAAAACTTAGTTGTTCGCCTGAATGCTGCTTGTACTTCGGTGGATGCCGCGATGCAACTACCTGCGGTCACCACGTTCAAGCCTGCCTCGATATGTATGGTGGACACTTTGAGAATCTTTCTTTTTAAATATTTGCAAATACTTCTGTTGATGTGTCCAATACGGGCTTACATCAGCTGTGACATCATACCCGTTTTTTGTATTTTTCTCGTTAACTATGAATCGCGCGTATAAGCATAGTTCTTTGCGATTTTTTTGAAATGCGTTCATTTTATAAAAATTTAGAAAATTTGTTGTTTTAGGTAAAAGGTTTTATTAAAACAAAATAGTCCAAGCTGAATTTCATGCTAAAAGCTAGTCTTTTATTCAAATTATTAAAAGGTTTAAAAAATTTCTTTAAAAAAACACCCTTTTAATAGACGTGCGTATTGGGGTTTTTTTGATTTGATAGCAATAATATTGCACCAATAACCAATTAAGTAAATACCTATCTAAGTGGTTGAGAATTTTTTTTAAAAACACATAATTATAAATATACATTTTTCAATACATGTATCATAAATTTACAAAGATTATTATTTCATTGATAATCTCTTTAAACAATAATAATTTATAATCCTATTAAAAAACAAAAACATTTCTAGGAATTAATTGGTAATAAATAAACACCTCAAACAAGGATTTAGCACAAGTAATTCGAAATAAAAAGTGCATCAGTTAGGAAAAATAATCTTGTTTTTCAAACTTTCTGACAATCAGGAAATACCCTTTAGCTAAAGCATATAATCACCTTGAATGAGAGGATGTAAAATTATGTACCGGACACTCAAATTTAAGTACTTTTCTTGCCACAATTACGTGATGGGACTAAGAGAATGTTTTGTTGGAAATTGTTCCATAATAAATATTCATCATCTGTTTCTCATGCGCTCCTTACTAATCACTAAAAAGTCAAGGCATATACGTGACGCCCTTTTAAGTATAGGTGTTGGCTACGTAAAGAGTGGATTATTTTGTAAACACAAGAAAAATCTCAAAGTACATGACAATTTGAAGTACTCGCTATTGATCTAAATGAAAAGATCTTTCATAGAAAAAGTGGGAATATTGAAGAAACATTCATAAGTATAATCAAAAATAGTAAGTGTTTCCTTTATTAATTATATTAAAGATAAAATTTATCTACATATTTATATAAAATTTATTTATATGTGTTTCAATCGCTGTATGTAGATGATACTATTAATGTACCACTGAAAATTTATGATCAATAAAATATATTTTTTTATTTCTAATGGGGCTGTAGATTTTTTTTACCATTGCAGACCTAGTACATTCTTCGGGAGATGGTATCTCTTTTCAGTGCAGCACCATATATGCGGTATACCTATCACCGCAAATTATTTTGAAGCCTCCTTTCCTCCCCTGGGGAATTGTACCAGAAATTTAATTTTGCCAAGAGCATACAAGCCAAACACGCACTCAAGGGATCTTTTACATGCCTTATAATCATGACACAAGCGCTATCGACTTTCTGCATCATGAAAATCACCGATTTGGGCGAACAAGGCTAGCGAGCGCCAAACCAACTATGCCACCCAGCCGGCATCAATACAATATAACTGTGATATAAATTTTGAAAATTTTAATTTCCTCATTAATCGGGTACTAAATAAAAGCTACATATCATCAAATGAATGGCAATATAAATAGATTAAAAGCTTTCCACAAGGTGTATTTCATAGGCACTGGCATGTCTGGGAACAAAACCATATCGAAGTACGAAATAAAATACGATTAAATTATCATAAAATGTGACTAAAATCTGTTTTCAGTATATTATTCTTAAATAACCTCTTCTTTAACATTATGTTTTGACTTTATTTAATGTACAATGTTCTTTGTATAAAAACACGTTGAGTCAACAGACAATACTTGTGTGATCTAAATAATCTCTGATTTTGCTTTGTTAAGATAAGGTTGTTTATTATTATCTTTTTTTCATTATAATACATACTACAACTTTATATCAATATTTGCTCTGGGTTTATTGCAGAGGAAAAATTTTCGTTGTACAAAACAGAAATCAAAGAATTGTTTTTGAATTCTAAAATAAGTACTATTTTTGTCAAATGTAAAATTGCATACGTTAAAAAAATTTAAAATTATTTAAACGGACTTCCAAGAAAAAATTACGAAATTGAAGCTAGAGTAGCTCTAAAAATTTATACCAATGCCAACTGCATAATTCGTCTTACAGACGTATTATAAGCTTTTACTTCTTTAGAATTTTTTTATGCATAACTATATCTTATCTTTATATATCAGTCTTATATTAATTAGTGCTAAAAAATCCCTTTTAGAGCTTATTTTCAAGGGGTGTATTATTTTTCATGCACAATATTTACATTTATGCAATAATGCAGGGTCATGTTCTGAAATTCCGTCATAGCATTCACCAGAGATCATGTTGTTGAATAAGGTATCTGTCTAGTATTGTGATGCTTTGAATTTTTCGGGATATTTGTCTAACTTTGGCGTTCTTCATAACAATAACGAAGCATTACAAACAGTCAAATTTTTTATTTACGCGTCAACAATCCATTTACAGATAATGTCTCTTAACTTAAGAAATAATGTTTGTCGAAATTTAATCTACATTTACGCTTCTTAGAATTTATTTTGTCTACCTATTGACTGAGATTATATTGTATTTAGATCATCTGAAGATACAACTTTTCTTTGTGGGAAGCTTTAAGGTTCAAACATCTGGAATCTTCCACAACTATTTTTTTTTGTCCTCGTTAAAACAGCTCTTTCTTTTTTTCCTTCATTTTATTTGAAGATTAATATCTTATTCCCTTTAAATTTTTTTTAGTCCGTCAAATTCTAGTCTTATAGTTTAGCACACGACGTATTGAATTTAGAAGATTCTAGTCAATCACAACGTCCATTTGTTATCAAATATTCATGCATTTCTGAAGTTATATTGGTCTTTCGGCTATTCTGACTGTCGACTGACTATCTTAATAGGGTTTTTTTTTGGGGAGGGCTTTCGTTGCGAGTATAGGGAATGTTTTCGATAAAGTCTGATTTTCTGGGAAATTGGTGCACACACATACATTCACTTGTTCTATTCATGTACATCAAATACACATAATAACTACTATAATGAGAGTCAGTAAATTATTGTAGAAGTTAATGTAATTAAAAACACCAATTTATACATAAAAGACTGAAATAGGAACATTGACTGAATAAAGCAGTGCTTGTCAAACTTTCAATATTTGCGACAATTTTTAATCATGATTTTAATCCTCTCCCATACAATAATAATGTATTAAATGTAAGAATAATAAACTTTGACGCTAAAGTTACAATACTATCTTAATTATAAACTCTATTAATTATCAATATAAGTATCAAAATTTTGTATATGTCACTTTTAAATTATTTAAGAAAGTTATTTTAAGTAATAGAATAAGTATATATATATTATGTTGCTAGTATTGATAAATTAATAGGATAGATATTATGTTGGTAGTATTGATAAATTAATTATCAAATTTACTGTGCACAGTACTGATACATTTATAAGAATTTTACAATATATCAGTTTAGGTGAGAATTTTATTTTTACTATGTCAGAATGTATATTTTGTTTTGCTTCCTTTAAATTAAACATTTTTTTCAATAGTCCTTTTTTCCCCCTATTTTTTAATACGCTAGCGTCCTCATATAGGGTTATCACGCCCACCTTGGGAAGCGTGCCCCACAGTTTGAAAAATGCTGCATTAAAACAACAAAAAATAAAACAAAAAAAATTGCAAAAAATACAAAATAAATATACGAAAAATAAAATCGCACTTGCAAAATGGAGTAAATAAGAACTATACGAAATCTAAAAGAATTAAAGGAGTATAGAATCCTTTTATTTCAGGACAATTAAATTTCCAATAAGTATATATATATATATATATATTGCATGCAGTATTATTTTTAAGTATTATATATGCTGCATGTAGATATATAATAAGTATTATATAAGTGTATGCACATAAAAGTTGTACGCAGATATTTAAGTGATGATGGAAACATACAAATGTACCACATCTGCATTGTTCAAAAATGTACATTAAATTTTTTTTGAAAACAGAGTAAAAAGGCAATACATTAAGAAGATCAACAAATACTATTAAATAGTTTAATTTCTCAATACAAAATATTTAGTTTTTCTTCAACTAAAAAGTTATTTCAAAAAATCAAAATGGCTAAAAAGTTAAATTTTACAAACTAAGAGGTATTATGAAATAACATTTCTAGAAGATGTTTTAAACAGCAGTTCCTCAATTGATTATTGTATATGTGCATGAATAAACCCTAGCATGAATGACCCAATAACTTTTGAATAACTCGCTACCAATAAAGAGTTATAAAAGTTCAATGGGACATATTTTTCTCTTCCCAGTTATGAATTACCTCACGAGATATGGAAAAAAAAACTAGGAATTTAAAATTGATGTTTACTTTAAATGAAAGACCCATCTCGCATTCAAGCTTTGTTGTGTTAAGTCGTGGCTGATTTACATAGACTTGTTATTTATTTGATATTTACCTAAAGTTAAAATGGATGATTAGAAATACTAAAGATGAGCCACTAAGTAAGCAAATAATATATAATTTTTTTAAATCAATTCCTACTTAGTTTAACAAGGAAAAAATTTATTTTAGTTAATTAAATTTAATTAATAAACTTATATTTGAAAAACTGTATACAGATCAAGTGTCATCCACTACAAGTCAAAAAAATATATTTGAACTTGACTGGGTGAATAATGAAAATAAGTATTTGAAGCCAAGGAAAAATTCGTTAGAAAAACATACTGGGACCATCCGTTGCAGCCAGCTCTAACTTCATCAGAAATAACGCAGAATAAATTTAAAAGTAAAAAAATAAATTTAATTAATTAATTAAAATTTGAAAGAACTGTATTAACATCAAATGTTATCCACTACAAGTTCAAAAAAATGTATTTGAAGTTCATTGGATGAATAAAAACCATTTTATTAACAATTGAAAATTTGAACAAGATATATATATATATATAATATAATATATAATATATATATATATATATATATATATATATAAAAAGTAATGAACTAATAGCCGGAATTGAAAAAGACTAATGAAAAATAAACTAGAAATTCAAGAAAGAAATTAGATAACTTATTTGTCTATTTTTTGTACAAAAGTTATAACATCAATTTTTAATGCCTATTTTTCATATATTTAAAGAAATTAACTTAGAAAATATTAAAAAATTAGAAGGATATTTTATTAAGAAAGTGTGAAGAACTAATTGTCTTTTGCATCAATGTTTCTTCAATTGAAAAAGTAAGCTCTAAATTATCTCAAGATAACTGATCTTATTCCCTGGAAATCAACCACTGCTTCCATACCCACGATACAGAAATAGCTCCCAATTCATTGTAAAATAAAAATAAAAATAAAAAAAAAAGACCGTGAAAATATTTCTGCAAGTTTTCCCATTTTGTGCATCAGTGCTCTTTTATCGCAAACTTCTCAGACGCAAATATCGATCAATTTACACCAAAGAGATTTTTTTTTCATAAGTGTTTGCCATAACGTCTTGTATTCAGTAAATAATTATTTCTATATTTCACCATAGTCCTTTAAGTGTTATAATAGCATTGTTATTCTTTCAAACTTAAGTTATAGACGATGTAATTTTAATTCATTTCAAGTCAAATTAGAATTTTCTAACCAGACATACAATATTATAATTTAATGTATACTATATACATTTGTATATATATCAAGATATATATTATAAATGTGAAAGTATGTTTGGTAGTCTTTCACGGAAAAACAACTGAATGGATTTTCATGAAACTATACAATAATATAGTTTATACATCAGAATAACACATAGGCTATAATTTATAAAGAAATTGTGTGAAGTTTCCAAAATATAACGATAATTGTCAAGAAAGTAGGAAAAAATTCTGCAATCTACAAAACGCCAGTGACAGCATACATCTATCTTTTTTTTATCCCTTTTGCTTTGTCTACGGCATGCCTCAGTGGGCGCTCGCTTTTAATTTATTCCGTTCATCAGTGTAATGACTATTTTTTTTAATTTCATAATAAAACTAGATTTCAAAGGAAGAGGTGGTGGCAAGATTTTAACAAAAAATAAATGCAACAAAAAGTAATATTAATGTATTACTCTTCCTGATATGAATTATTGACACTATTTTAAGTGTTCAGTACACAAAATTCGTAACAATGACAGTGGAAGGAAAAACTATGAAATTAAAATAAAATATCAAAATGTTTTTATCAGATAGTTTTTTTTCTTTTAGAATGTTTTTTTTCAGTACATGTGTGTAAATATATATCTAGGCTTTCCCCCATACTGTTTTTTTATAACTTACATATGTCGCAGGGAAACGATGAAATTATGGCTTTCGTCAAATCCCTAAAGGAAATAATCAATTCACGCAAGATGTTAAAATAAAGTCTCTTTGATGTCTTTTCCCTTTTGTAAGTAAGTGAATTAGTTAAATCCCCGAACCGTTTTAGTGAAATGATGAAATGAAAAAAATATACCACTTTTTTCGTGCTAGGGGACTGATATTGGGGGGATCGTAATAACTTTTGTTATGGTTAGGATCTGCTGGGACGCATCCCCCCCGGTGCATTCCTACCCCCTCTACAGCTTTTTGGCCAATATCTAGACACCCGAGCCTCATAGTCTATTCGAACCTGGCTCATTGGATCCCTCTCTAACAGCTCTTCCAGTTATTATAATTTCATGCTCATAAGCCTATTCCTTACATAGTTTTTAATTGTTTTAAACTTTTTAAACTTTTAAAATTCATTTAAATCTCCAATATCTTGGTTCCTGTTTGAGTCTCGGACTTGAGATTTGAACCAAATGTTCCACTCGTCAAAACCCATCCAGTCATATACTTGACTCCCATTGTGCTGGCATAGGGAGGGCTTAAGCACTAAAATAACTTGCTTCCATGTTAATCCTATGAGGTCTGAAAAAATTTCACCCCCGCCCTAAGGAATTGAGCTTGGGACTTAATTCTTGGAGGCCCACCATACTTTTCGTGTATGCGCGAGCTTTACGTGTAATTGCCCCCTCCGGTGCCCCCCTACAGGGCTTCCCTATTAATAATTCGAATCCTACGCTATCTTGGTCGACCGCACCGGCTGGATTCGATTGTTCTCCCTATGAGCTCTTCAAATATGTAATTGTATCCCAATAGCCTCATTTCTTCCCCCCATTTCACGTTTTTAAACAATTTTAAAATTTTAAAATTTTTTTAATTCCCCATAGAGCTCCGAGGTTTTTTGTCTAGTGGGGAGGGGAGACATCTGGGGGCCGAGTCCTTGTTCTTCCGAACCATACAGGTCAAAAATCCTTGGAGCTATGGGGAATTTAAAAAAGTCCGTCGTCTTTTGATTTAAAAAAGACAGGAATTTCTAAAACAGATATTTAACATTTACGCACCTGCGTTTCAATAAACGTCAGAAACATGCAAGCCAAATTCAAAGTCTGTAGATGTGTGTTGTTCAAAAGCGAGAATTTTTTTTTTACCTATAACGTACCCAAAAGTCCCCACAAGCCCCTTGGAAATCGATTACTTTGAAACCCGAACTTCGCAGAAACACGTTAGCTGAATTTCAAGTTTTTGAGTCCAATTGCTCAAAAAACGGATTTTTTCTTTAAATGTGAGGCTTCCGTTGCATCCTTGAGATTCAATTTTCTCAAAAACCTTCCTTAACAAATCAGCACTCAAAAAAGGAAACATGCTTACTAAATTTCAAGTCTGTAAGTCTAGTAATCCAAAAAGGGATTTTTTATCCATAAAGCCCCCCCCCCTCCAGATGTCGATTTTCGCAGAATACAGTTTTTATTTGATATCTTCTTAACAAAAGAAGCATTTCGATCAAATTTCAAATCTATAAGAGGAATATTTCAAGAATGGTATTTTTGTATATTTATAACACCCATATGGAGTCATTTTTCACGAAACCGGTTCTCTTTCGAACAAAAGGAACATCCCAGCCAAATTTCAAGACTGTTTGTCTAATAGTATAGGAGATCTTGGGATGAGTGAGTGAGTGTGTCACTTTTATCCTATTTATACGCATCTCCCTGCAGTCCTTCCTGAATTTTTTATGACTATTACTCTCCACAAGTTTAATAGTCATTTAACTATACATCATTTTACAAAATTATAATTCAAAGCAAATCAATAAGAACAAACAATATCAAATAGTAATACATTAGACAAAGACAAAGTAGTAATAGCTTAGAAACTGTTAGGCTATTTTATTATTAACACACACACACACACACACACACACACACACACACACACACACACACACACACACACACACACACACACACACACACACACACACACACACACACACACACACACACACACTGGTGTAGCTGGTCCTGAGTGGGCTCTGTATCCTAAATTCCTTGGGGGCCCTCTTTTAGCGCCCCTTAACATTTTACGATTGTTTGCTGGCTTGTTTGGGACCTCTGAAGTTTGGGGGCTCCGTATCATTGAGATGGCTGATATGCTGTTAGCTACGTCCCTGTATGCATACATGCTTTCTAGGAAAACGAAGAAACCGTTTTTTAACAAAAATATCTTCAGGATTTACTTTTGTATATTATTAGACGAAGGAAATGCATTTGGTTACTGTATTTATAACCAAATTGTATGTAAAATTATTGTATGTAAAACTTTAAGTTAAAGTTTAACAAATTCTGTTTGCAGTTTAAAATTAATGTCGTGAGTAAATAACAACATTTATTAAAGGCAAGAGTAACAGTCAGTATTTGAAATTTTGTACAGTGTGAAAATAACGAAGTTGACTAACCGAAGCTCATATTTCTACTTTCCTGGCTTGTCAGTTCGAGAAAGTAGAGCTCAGACAAATTTAACATGCACAAGTCACTCTGTACTGAACTATATTGACGCACTAATACTGAAATAGCAATCTTTGGATATGAGGCCATTATTCTAATAACCAGACAACCTTGGTTCCAAAAACATTCAATATAAAGTAAACAAAAATAAGTTTTCCTTAAGAAACATTTATATTGATCTTAGTTTCCATACCTTTCACATAAAAAAAAATCTCTAACTGCTGTAACTTTATACTACCATGTTCACCAAATTTTATCTACACTTGAAAGCTATTTAGAATCGCTTAAAACCATTGCAAGAAAAACGAACAGTTCAGACTTTTTAGATTGCTTTAATAACTCTCCAAAAGGCACCTACAAGTTTCCTCGAGAGCTTACGTCACCGGTTGCTATGGAAACGGAGAATCCTGAATGATCGGCAATCACGGATGCACCACAAAAGAACGAATGGGTGGAGCTTGTTTTAATTGTCATGTGATGACGTCACGTCTGAACTTTTCAGAAGCAAGCATTGGAATGAATGAAAGTTATAGTAGAATCGAGTAGCTTCAGATAATTGAAAAAATAGTGATCAATGTTTTTAGTCTCGTATGTAGCCCATTAGCAATTCCTTTTATTTTTGTTTGAAACTAAAAATACCTACTTGAAGATGTGTTTTCGCAGATAAAAGAATGGTTAGAGAATGCTTTAAATCTTTTTTCTTTTGGATTTTTGGTGTTCTATAATGATGATATTGCGACTGGAGTGTATCTGCTTTTCCTCATTAAAACCATCAAACATATTTTTAGATGCTACCTTTAAATGACATATCTTATTGATACATCATTTGCTCATTTTTAATTCGACATTAAATTTCTGCTCTTTCTTCAGATTACATAAGAAAATGCGTTATTTAAATTATTTCATATTATTTTTTTTATAGTTTTTTGTATCAGGAATTGTAAGGCAGTTTTTTTTCTAGTTTTGGGCCTTTCAGAATTAATCTACTTTATGTGTTTTTATCTGAATTTTTAGAATATATATATTTTTCTGAATATAAATATGATGGATAAAAGTATTTTTTTTAGTTTTCATCTTATCAATTATCAAAAATTGAAATTAAAACAAGTATGTTTTAATATTTGCTGCTTTGAGACAAAACTTCATTCAGGATAGTTATTTGTAGTTTTTTAAAAATATTTTTACGTGTGATGTTAACAGTACACTTTGAAATTGTTTTGTGAATCTTTACGGTACTTATTGTTACAGGGACCATGAGTTGACAATTGCTTCGTGGCGATTTTATCGGGTAAGATACATTCACAGCAAACACAATGGTAGAACAGAATTTGGTGAGTTTTCAACGTGTTGCTGCGTGTTTGTGGTTCCATGGTCCTTTTAACCAATAAGTACCTATTTTACACTAGTTAAGGTAGTTATTAATCGAATAATAATTAAAACATATGACCTTGGATGGAATACGTTACTGTATATTTTATATATATTTTCTGCTTGATAAAAAAAATTATAGGCCTTATCACCATTATGATTAATTGAATAATTTCAGCTAATATAAGTATTAAATTAAAATTTCTGTAATCCTCCTTTAAAATTCAGTAATTGCTATAAAAAACGAGTTGGAGAGATACACAGTAACTCTAAAAAGTCATTTGTGTATGCTTGCCTCATATATCTCATTGGTGATTGTAAATGCATTAATAGAAATATAAAATATATCATCCCATGAAAAGCATTAAAAATGTTTTTGTATTGTTTCTTAAGATTCTCAATAACCCCAAGATTTATTTAAAAAAAGCTTTTTGTGATATTTTTGTGATGAAAGCTTTTTTATTGATAGTAAAAATTTTAACATTTGTTGTTATTGTTATCTTCTCAAGTTTTGCTTATTTATTCAAAGTGAAGGAAGGCGATTCTTGTCACAATGGGTGAAGTACACTCTATAATATAAAAGACGCAACTAGAAGGAATTTTTGGAATTGAACGATGCATGTTTGGAATACATGTATAGTTCAATACGATAGAAAGTGCGAATTATAATCTTTTGGTGACCTATGGATAGACTAACTAGAGCTCCAGTGTATTGCAACGGAGCATCTGTATAGTGTATAAAGCGGAAAACATTCCAATGTTAAGGCATAACTTTCATGCAAAAGTACTTCTGTTGACTCACGTGGACTTTATCAATACCTTTCAGTCAGATTCGTGAACAGTACGAGTAGAAGTCACTATTTATGACAGGACATGTAACTGGACTGCAGAAGGCAGGGTAGTCAAGTCACGGGATGGCTTGATATTTGAGTCGGATTGATATTACCATTCACCATGCGACATTGTTTGCAGGAATGTATGAACTATGGGAGGTATAGAGAGTCATGAAGGTTGCGATTAACTGAGAGTGATGACAGAACTCAAAAGCAAAGAGATTGTTCTGTCGACGCTAACAGTCCTTAATGCGTTCTTATTAAGGGGCACAAGGCAACCTGCAATGACCATGGATAAGTGACGCAGCGAACGAAGGCTAAGGTCACGAGGCCATTGCGTTGACTCACTCTTAACATTATGCATCATTAGGGGTTTTTTAGTGATTAAAATGCATTCCAACTGGAATCTCCCAGACTGAAATAAAACTGTTACCAAGAATGAGTCCCATTTCAGATTGAGCCTCATTTAAATTGACCAGTGAAGATGTGTTTGAAGACGAAATAATCAGAAGAGCAGAAGTGGATAATTTCCTGATTGTCTTCTGACTCAGGATACAGGACCCAACATAGAGGAGTTATGGAATAGGGGGATATTTAGCATGATCCTTTGTATGTCCTCCGTGACACCCGGAGAGTAGAGGAGATTCTAATCCACTATCCCCTTTCATAGAAAGCTAGACTTAACATTTCTATAGGATAATGCCCCGATGCCTATAGGACCTCTCTATATTGCTTGTTTTTATGCTTCTCCATTTACAGACCAGTATGATCTCCAGATCTATCCCTTATACAGTACTCTTAGATTCTGATGAGAAGTCTTCTCCATCCTTTATTGGATCGCACCGATCTAACTCTATAATCAGAACGTGTTTGGTAAGAAATCTGGCAGGAGGACATCCTGCAACCCAGCTGGATAATAGTTTTTATCGGAATCAGAGGTGAGCCAACGCATTACTAAATATTTTAGATAATGAAATTGCAATTTCTTTAAATTTTAAGAACTTTGAAGAGAATTCATCATTAAGAACAAAAAACAATTCGCCAAAAGAACATCATAACAATAATTTTATATTAAAACTTGCTTTATGTCTGACATTACATTTTACTGTACTTTCAGCAATAACGTGAAGAAAATATATTGAAATACTTTCTAGTTTCTGTTTGTTCGGCGTATCGTAGATTATGTGCAATGCATGATTCACGTTCATTACATTGGTTTTTAAATATTTGTACTCGACTATAAATTGAAGAAATCCACAGTTTCCCCCCTCCCACCTTTAACAGCTGTTTCGTTCCTTTTACTATAGAATTTGGCAGCCGTACAAAAGTTGCGGTCATTACCCCTCTTCTTTAAAAGGATCATGTAAACAAAGGAATAAAATGTCTGTGTTTTGGTCGTACAACTCCTCTTTCTGTTCTTTCTTTTGAATCTAGAGGGCAGTAAAAATTTCATTTACACGAAAGCCTAGATGAAACTCTCGATTTTATTTTTTAATGTCTTCTTTTACGTCTACGTGTTTTAAAATTTAATCTTTGTTTGTTTTCTCAGAATAGGAAGTTTATATAAATATTTATATAATGGTTCTTTATTTCGATTTCCTTCAGAGAACATTACTTTAATTGGTTTTGGTTCTGAACCTTCCCAAACATATCACGCAGTACTTAGTTCTTTTTGATTACTCGTTGAAAAGGAAGCCTGTATAACTATAACTTTAATTCTCAAAATGTTCAGCATCGATCGATTGTTATTGCGAGCTGATACAATATTACGTCAGCCATCAAATTCATTTAAAAGCATGTGACTTCGAAAAAGCCGGAAGTTTCTTTGTTTAAATAAGCTATGGCTTTTAAAATGGAAAAAAACGCTTTTTCCTGTCACATATGCTTCGCAACATTAATTTATAAGGTTAAAATATCGAAAACAAATAATTCGAGTCAATTTAGGTTTGAATCAATAACATTAATTGGTAACATCAATTGGCATATCAAATTATCCCAAACAGCGAGCATACAAACACACACACAATTCAAAAACTGATGATATGACATGAAGACGGCATATCGCCAAATAGAACATGATGACTCGGTAAAAACATGACGGCTTATCTTCACTGATCTCTTGAAACGTCTTCCATCAGGAGAAATGACTGATCTTTAGCAATAATTTTTTGAACAATTAGTTGATGGAGATGCTTCAATTGATCATATCCAATTCGATACGGGTCCAAACAATACATTAGATCCAGATTATTCAACTTCTCACTTTTGCTTATTAACTGTGGTTTTTTAATGGTTATCTTAAATAAGCAATATCCGTTTTAGTGGAGTCTGGATAAATGAATGCATGCTATATTTTGAAATCTAGTATAAATGCATTGGTATGTAAGTGTAAAAATGTGTAAATGAATGGTTTAGAAATGATTTTTTTTTCTTAAAAGAAGTATCCATTTTTGGAATTTTTAACATAAAGCATATATTTCTAGAAAAGCTAAAATTCGCCCTCTTGGATTTGAGATAATCGCTAAGTATTCGATAAATACTTAAATACGCATTTTGTAAATAAATAAAAAAGACTTTAATATAATCAAGGTATATTTAAATGAATTACATAAATCATTTTATAATTTTTTGAATTGATTTGTGAATGAAAATTGTGTGTGTGTGAAATTATAAAGTTCCATAAGCAACTATTACATTTTTAATATCTTAAGCAATTTTATTTTATCCAGTGTGTTAGGTTATAAGTTGCATATACGAAATATCAAATTTAAAAACCTATCCCAGAAATAATATAGTTTTTTTTTATAGTGAGAAATATTCAATTCCACAGCAAACTTTCAAGCTGTGACAAAAACAACTAATTTAATATCTATAATATGTGAGATGAAAAAAGTATATACATGTAGTTTTTTTTATACATGTAAGTTATTAAATATAATTCACACTTGCATTGCAAAAATATATTATAATAAGCTAAGTATAAGAAACATGTTTTGTTTTTTTGTAATTCGATCTCAATTTTGATACATTGATGAATAAATAACAATAATATTAACGGTGGCGAATAATAAGGATAAATATATAGTTAAAAAACTATCTAATAAATGTACAAAATCTAATTCTCTTAACTTCATTAATATATTAATACTCTCTGTTTTTCACAGTTTCAAATAAGTTTATCAAACGCTTCTAAAAATGTACATAATAAATATTTCAATTTAATAAATCTACAAAGAAAAAAAAAATCGAAGATCTAGTTTACTATAGCTGAACAAATCTTAACCTTCAAGAATAACAAACATGAAGCAAAACTCAAATAAACTAATCATATCTAGAAAATATTGAAATACATTATCAAAATATGCTGTTTCTAGTACAAAACCAATATCGAATATCTTGTTATTGAATTTATAAGCAATTCTATCATAAGAATTGGGAAGTTTTTATCCAAAGAATTCCCAAGACAAATTTATCCCAGCTTATCATCTACTAACGCCGAATCATTTGGAAAGGGTAGAATCTCGATAATTTCATTTCACTATCAGAAATATGTGACTGATTTTTCCATTATTTTCATTAACCCTAGCGGTTGGTCTTTCAAGTTGTACTAAAATGAAGTTGGCTGTGTGATATCCGTGACTTAATAGAGTTGTCATGTAGTATGACAGAACATTGAAGATCATCCTATTGGATATTCGATGACTCACAACACAGTTTCTGTGTCCTTTCGTCCAGACTGATCGATGAGAGCGGGCGATCAATGACAGACTGCGCAATGAGGGTTTGACCCCTTGAGCGGACACGCTACGTCTTGCCACACAGACTCAAACTTATTTTTTGCCTCTTGTAAAGTATTGTTAGATGCATGAATGATTGATAGATAACACTAAATATATATTTAGAAATGTATATACATATCGTATACAAGGTAAGTTTAACGCGAGGATTCCATCGATACATTAATTGAAGGTCTAACTTAAATGATTTGCTTATTTTTGTTACTTTGCGGACACTATATTTATTTCTAATTTTTTAAAAAATCTTAGAAAATACTTAAATACCTATATTTATTCAAATCTAAGCTGCACTTTTTTACCAAAATTAATACTATTGACAGGGGTGGCTCTAGGGCCGGACAAACTGGACCCCTGCCCGGGGAGCAAATTTTAAGGGCGGCATTTGGATTAAATTTGGAAAATATTTTTTATGTTGCAAAAAGTTTTATATGTTTTCTGAGATATTTTTGGTGTTAATTTGGTATTTCATTTAACATATCTTATTTCCTTATTTTATACTCTGTATATTTAATGTCAGTTTTCTTTTACATTAAAACTTGAGGGATTCGCGATTTAGAATAATATATATATATATCAGTGGCACACGCAAGGGGGTTCCCGAGGTCCGGACACTCACAAAGCCCTTGATTTTTTTCGATTGATTATAATCCTATGTATATAGTACGTAAAACTTAATTAAGTATTTGCTATTAATAATTAATTTTATTAACTAATGCTAAATATTTATTCAATAGCAAATTTTTTATTGTTTTTATTCCCGAAAATCGACAAAATCAAAATAATATTTTGAGCGGCGTATTGGAGCGTGGTACAAGAAGGGTGGATTTTCGACCTTGGACCCCCTGAAAAATTCCTGTGTGCGCCCCTGATATATATGAATTATAATTTTTTGCTTTGGAGAGAGGGGCGGCATTTTCCATTTTTGACCGGGGCGGCAAAACTTCTAGAGCCGGCCCTGCTATTGAAAATTGGATGCGGCTTAGAAATGAAAGCGCAAAAATTCTTCGGAGGAGGGAAATTGAATGTGATATTGACGTTAAGAGTAATTATACTGATTCACGTATATATTTAAAATTTTTAATAGTAGTAAAATAAATAGATTATTCCCTTCTTATCAATTCTCATTTTAATTTCGTAAATATCGGATATCGATAAACCTTTAACCGCTATTTTTTAATTTTTTTTTTCAAAATTGTGCTGAGAATTTGAGGTGCGGTTTAGAGTTGATGGCAACTTAGATTGGAATAAATATTGTACTACGGGATAGAGCAAGCAGAACATTCAATTTTCTCTACACTTATTTATTCAAGGGGGTCAGATTAATCTCAAAACATATTTTTCACTTTCTGCATTTTTATAAAATATGACCTTCTCGTTTGTAATGATTTCAAATTTATCATTTTAAGTGCAATAGAAATACTTTTAATAAATTTTTGAAAATGTTTTATCACCTGATTGCCACTCTCATTGATACCTAAACAAACTGTTTTCTGCATTGTAAGAATTAAAGTATTTAAAAATTATTATTTAAAATACTTTGAGTGGCAACTTCTAGTAGAAGAAACGAAGTGAATCGAATGCTTGTTTACTATTAGAAGCGTGTTGTTTTCGTGCGTTCTGAAAATTCTTAATTAGCTTTTGTTCTTGCAATATTTGCTAGTATTTTGAGTTATTTATTTTTGTAAATTTTTTTAGTCAGCAAATAGGTAACTACTTTAAATTTTCTGTATTAAGATTTCTTTTAATGCTTTAAAAATTGCATCGGTTTCTTATCCTTTAATTTTTTCCCCTTTAAGTACGCGAATTATAGGTAACACAACATATATCAAAATCACTGTTACCATCATAATGAATGTAGGCCAGGGGCTCATATTTATTATTTGTAACAATAAGTTTAAGTATTTAGAAAAAAAAAAGTATTTTATTTATTTTGATCCTAATATAAAATCAGATTTAATAACTTTTATATTTACACTCCCATGATGCCATACATTCTCTCAATCGGCTTTAAATCACTATCGGAAAACATGTTTGATTGCTATATTTTTTATTTCACTCATTGTTACACGTATTGATTACTTTTTTTCATTTAATATCGTATGTTCTAAAATTATTAATTTTCATCAGTTTTTTCATACTTTTATTTGCTTAATTCTTACTTCAGGGAGGCAATTTTTAAGGGCGGTATTTGGATCGAATTTGAAAAATATATATATTTTTGTTACAAAGAATTTAATATATTTTCTGAAAAATTATTGGGTGTGAATTTGTTATTTCATTTAACGTATCTTATTTCCTTATTTTGTACTCTGTATGTTTAACGCCTGTTTTCTTTTATGTTGAAATTTGAAGGGTTCATAGCGGGAATATATGTTACATCATGAAATGTGATATGTTTATTCAACTTTCACTTGTAACTTTCTCTTTATTCCAAAGAGGGTCCTTTAACCCATACGATGCCCGATGTCAACTATCCAAAAGGGGACCGGAGTAATAAGAGTTTTTGGTTGATAGAGAGCCACAGGAGATATTTTATTTTAGTCTTGAATGTAGTTCTTTAAGTTAAAATAAACGCTTGTGATCCTCATTATCAATAAACTCTTTTTCGAAGAAATTGGCCTGTTGAAACGGGCGATTCTTTCGCTTGCATTTTACACGCGTGGTAATTATATCCTTATTTTAGAATTATTGTGCATTTTTTAAAGTTTTATAATTTTTTTTCTTTATTTTTAAATTTTTTTTTAATTATAATTTTTTGCTTTGGAGGGAGGAGTGGCATTTTTCATTTTTGTCCTTGGTGGCAAAACTGCTAGAGCCTGCCCTGCTTACTTGTTCAACATAAAGGGTCCTCTCATTTAAGAGTAGAAAACATAAGTAAAACACTTTGAAAAGTTAATTAACTAAAATCAAATTAACTGAAAACTTAAATCAATAGGCTTAAGTGAGTAGGGGAATTTTATTTATGTCCTCTGGTTGGCAAAATTTAATTTCAAGATAAATTCGGTTTTAATATCGATTTACAAGTCTTCTCTTAAATTCAAAAATCATTTGGTTTCCAGATGCGATGCATAATATGGATTTTATATGATAACACTTTTGAAAAATGAATATTTAATGTTAGTTACAATCTGCTTCATTCATTTTAAAAGTTTTGTGTTATAGAAAAAAAAAAGGATAACATATATTTTCTTTTATTGGATAGCTCAAAAATGTACTATATAAATAATAAATACTCTTTTAAATTTAGGAACATTTAACATTTATTTTTCCTCATATGGTAATGACTCACAACGAAATAGAATATTCTATTCTGTTATAAGATGAATGTGGCTGTTAATAGTTAACTTTTCTTAGTTAATAAAACCCATTTTATATTGCAAGTATCATAAAAATAAGGAATAAATAATCCTATAAATATTAAAAATTTCATGGTGCTAAACATAGGAATATAACACTTAAATATATGGTATTTGAAATTACAATTTATTGATTGATTTATAAATAAATCGATTAAAATAAAATAAAATAAATGGTTTTCTAATTCTTTTCAGTTTTTAGAACATTAACCCCTTTATTTTACATACGACCACATATCACAGCCAAATTAGTGATCGTTACTAAAATTTAATAATAATTAGTATTTTTCTAAAAATTAAGAAATATATCAAATACACTTTACGTAAGACTTCCGTGATTTATTGATAATAAATCAAAGATAAGGGTTAAAATTTCCGTTCGAAATTGTAGAAAAATCCTTCATTTTAAGAACACCAAAAGTTGTTTTAAAATACATTGATTCTTTTACGCATAGTATCGTCACGCATTTATGAAACCCCCGAAAAATTCTCAATTCTTTTATTATAACTTCAAGGTCAAAATGTCCATTATAAAACCATTTTTTATCAAATGACTAAACGAAAAGTCTAAAATATTAATACTTTTTAATGCTTCCGATACTCATTACCTAAATTAAAATAACCTTAAAATTAATTGATTTTTTAAAGTAGAAAGAATACATCGAACGTTTTTCTCATTTTCCCTAAAATCTATTTATGCCTTTTAGTAATCAATAAGCTTTTACATGAATAATGATACATTTTAAAATTTCGCTACATTGTTATAAATTGCGTGCTTAGTCAAAATAGAATCTTTCTACTCTGAATATTAATCTCATAATCTTACTCTGCATTAAAATGCAGCATAATGCAACGCGTTTATTTAATCCTTAAATACTATTAGCGGGATATCATTTAAACCCGCCCCATTGGGGAAAGGGGAGGGGAAGACAAAAATTCCCTTCCAGAACCCTAGATCGAAAAATTTACCCCGTAAGGAATTGAGCTTGGGGACTTATTTTGGAGGCCCCAACTTTCGATCCCGGGTTTTACGTAAAGCCCCCGGTGCCCCTAAAAGGGTTCCCTTTAATTTGAATCCTACGTTTTTGGGTCGACCCCCCCCCTGGATTCATTGTTCTCTATGAGCTCTTCAAAAAATTTTAATAGTATTTTTTTTTAGTTTTTAAAAATTTTAAAAATTTTAAAATTTTTTTAATTCCTTTAGACCCTGAGGTTTTGTCTGTGGGGAGGGAGTTTTGGGGGGGGAGTTTTGTTTTAAATAAGGTAAAAATCCTTGGAGCTAGGGGAATTTAAAAGTCCGTGTTTTGTTTAAAAAGACGGGTTTTTCCAGAAATATATTTAAATTTCGCACCGGATTTAAAAAGTAAGAAAAGGGGAAAAGCCAAAATTTAAAAAGTTTAATGTTGTTTTTAAAAAGGAAATTTTTTTTCCCCATAAAATTTAAAAATAACCCCCCCTAAATGATTTTTTAAACCCCCAATTCCGAAAATTTTGAATTTAAGTTTTTAGTAATTGCTAAAAAAAAGGATTTTTTTTTAAAATTTTAGGTTTTGCATTTGAAAATTTTTTCAAAAAATTTTTAAAAATAAAAAAAAATGTTAAAATTTAATCTGAAGCAGAATAAAAGGTTTTTTACCATAAACCCCCCCCCTCCCTAGATTCATTTTCCAAAATACGTTTTTTTATTTGATATTTCTTAACGAACTTTTATCAAATTTCAAACATAAGAGGAATATTTAAAATGGTATTTTTGTATAAAAACCCCCCATAAGATTTTTTCACGAAAAGGGTTCCTTTTGAACAAAAGGGGAACATCAAAAAATTTCAAGATTTTTCTAAAAAAGTATGGGAATTTTGGGTGGGGGAAGTGGGTTATTTTATTATTTATACGATTTATTTTGTTTTTTTTTATGACTATTCTTCCCCACTTTAATAGTATTTAACTATCTCATTTTAAAAATTATAATTCAAAAAATAATAAAACAAAAATTAAAAAATCTTAGAAAAAAAAAATAGTTAGCAGAAACTGTTAGGATTTTATTTTAACACACACACACACACCACACACACACACACACACACACACACACACACACACACACACACACACACACACACACACACACACACACACACACACACACACACACACACTTGTAGCTTCCTGGGGGCTCTTTCAAATTTTTTTTGGGGCCCCTCTTTTACCCCCTTTAACATTTTACGTTTGTTTGCTGGCTTGTTTGGGACCCAATTTTGGGGGGCTCCCGTATCATTGAGATGGTGATATGCTGTTAGCTACGCCCCCATGCATACATGTTTTTAGAAAACGAAAAACCTTTTTTTAACAAAAATATCTTCGGGATTTATTTTTTGTATTTTTGAAAAGGAAATCATTTGGTTACTGTATTTAAAACCCAAATTTTATGTAAAATTTATTGTTTTAAAACTTTAAGTTAAAGTTTAACAAATTCTTTTGCTTTTTAAAAATTAAGTCGAGTAAATAACAACATTTTTTAAAGGCAAGAGAAACCCAAGTCAGTATTTGAAATTTTGTACGTGTAAAAATAACGAAGTTGCTAACCAAGCTCATTTTTTTATTTTCCCGGCTTGTCATTGGGGGTAGATCAGAAAATTTTAAACACAAGTCACTCTTACTAACAATTTGCCCAAATACTGAAATAGCAATTTTTGGATATGAGGCCATTATTCAAAACCAGACAACCTTGGTTCCAAAACATTCAATATAAAGTAAAAAAAAAATAATTTTTCCTTTAAAGAAACATTTATATTGATTTTATTTTCCATATTTTCACAAAAAAAAATCTCTAACTGCTGTAACTTTATACTACCATGTTCCCCCAAATTTTATCTACACTTAAAAGCTATTTAGAATCGCTTAAAACCATTGCAAAAAAAAACAAACAGTTCAGACTTTTAGTTGCTTTAATAACTCTCCAAAAGGCACCTAAAAAGTTTTGAGGCTTACGTCCCCGGGGTTGCTAGGGAAAACGGGAACCCTAAATATAATCACGGATGCACCACAAAAGAACGAATGGGTGGAGCTTGTTTTTTTGTCAGTGATGACGTCACGTCTGAACTTTTGAAGCAACTTTGGGAATGAATGAAAGTTATAGTAGAATCGGGTTCATAATTGAAAAAAAGTGATCAAAGTCTCTATGTACCCCTTAGCAATTCCTTTTATTTTTGTTTGAAACAAAAATACCTACTTGAAGATGTGTTTTCGCAGAAAAAAAGAATGGTTAAAATGTTTTTAAATTTTTTTCTTTTGGTTTTTTGGTGTTCTATAATGATGATATGGAGGGTGTATCTGTTTTTCCTCATTAAAACCATCAAACATATTTTTAGATGCTCCCTTTTTAAAATGACATATCTTATTGATACATCTTTTGCCTTTTTTTAATTCGACATTTTTTTCTCTTTCTTCAGATTACATAAAAAAAAACGTTTTTAAATTATTTAATTATTTTTTTATAGTTTTTTATCAGGAATTGTAAGGCATTTTTTTTTCTATTTTGGGCCTTTCAAATTAATCTACTTTATGTGTTTTTATCTAAATTTTTTAGAATATATATATTTTTTCTGAATATAAATATGATGGATAAAAGTTTTTTTTTTAGTTTTCATCTTATCAATTATCAAAATTGAAATTAAAACAAGTATTTTTTTTAATATTTGCTGCTTTGAGAAAAAAACTTATTCGGGATAGTTTTTGATTTTTTAAAAAATTTTTTTACTTGATGTTAACAGTACACTTTAAAAATTTTTTGTGAATCTTTCATTTTTTACGGGGACCATGAGTTGACAATTTTCGTGGCGATTTTATGGGTAAGATCATTCACAGCAAAACAAGGTAGAACAGAATTTGGTGAGTTTTAAGTGTTGCTGCGTTTTGGGTTCCATGGTCCTTTTAACCAAAAGTACCTATTTTACACTAGTTGGGGGTAGTTATTAATCGAATAATAATTTAAAAAAATGACCGGGTGGAATACGTTACTTTTTTTTATATATTTCTGCTTTATAAAAAATTATAGGCCTTATCCCATTATGAAATTGAATAATTTCGCTAATATAATATTAAATTTTCGTAATCCTCCCCCAAAATTCAGTAATTGCTATAAAAACAGTTAGGTAAAAGTAACTCTAAAAAATCATTTTTTTTATGCTTTGCCCATAATCTCAAAATTTGGGGATTTTAAATGCATTAATAGAAATATAAAATATATCATCCCATAAAAGCATTAAAATTTTTTTGTATTGTTTTTTAAGAACTCAAAAAAAATTTATTTAAAAAAACTTTTTGTGTTTTGTTGGTTTTTTTTTTGATAGTAAAATTTTTTAAAATTTGTTTTTATTGTTTTCTTTCGTTTTCTTATTTATTCAAAGGAAGGAAGGGATTCTTGTTACAATGGGTGAAGTAAAATCTATAATAAAAAAGACGCAACTAGAAGGGGAAATTTTTGGGAAATTTAACGACCGTTTGGAAACATGTATTTCCGATAGAAAGTGCGAATTATAATCTTTGGGCCTTGGATAAC
Source organism: Trichonephila inaurata madagascariensis (assembly GCA_019973955.1). Taxonomy (NCBI): domain Eukaryota; kingdom Metazoa; phylum Arthropoda; class Arachnida; order Araneae; family Nephilidae; genus Trichonephila; species Trichonephila inaurata. The sequence goes on along the minus strand of BMAV01014658.1, from coordinate 3,653 downwards.
AACTAGAGCTCCAGTGTATTTTCAACGGAGATCGTATAGTTATAAAGCGGGAAAAAATTCAATGTTAAGGCAAAATTTATGCAAAGCCTTTGATCACTGGACTTTATCAATACCTTTTAGTCAGATTCGTGAAAAGTCGGTAGAAGTACTATTTATGCAGGACATGTAACTATGCAGAAGCGGGTAGTCAAGTACGGGGTGGCTTGATATTTGAGTCGGATTGAAATTTCCATTCACCATGCGACATTGTTTGCAGGAATGCATGAAGGTTGCGATTACTGAGAGTGATGACAGAACTCAAAACAAAAGATTGTTCTGTCGACGCTAACGTTTTTGGGTTTTTATTAAAGGGGGACAAAGGGAACCTGCAATGACCCATGGTAAATGACGAGCAACGAACTAAGGGCACGAGGATTGGGGCTCCCCTTTAAAATTTTATCATTAGGGGTTTTAGTGTTAAATGATTCCAACTGGGGAAATTCCCAGACTGAAATAAAATGTTCCAAGAATGAGTCCCATTTCAGATTGAGCCCCCATTTAAATTGACCGTGAAGATGTGTTTTAAAACAAATAATCAGAAGAGCAGAAGGATAATTTCCTGATTGCTTTTGACTGGGATACGGACCCCAAAATAAGGAGTTATGGAATAGGGGGTATTTAGCATGTCCTTTTTTTGTCCTCCGGGCACCCGGGAAATAGAGGGGTTTTTAATCCACTATCCCCCTTTTATAGAAAGCTGACTTTCATTTCTTAGGATAAAGCCCCGATGCCTATAGGACCTCTCTTATTGCTTGTTTTTGCTTCCCATTTCCCCAAACCGGTTTATTCCAGATCATCCCTTATACAGATTTAGATTCTGATGAGAAGTCTTTTATCCTTTTTTTGGATCGCACCCATTAACTCTATAACAGAACGTGTTTGGTAAAAAATCTGGCAGGAGGACATCCCGCAACCCAGCTGGGTAAAAGTTTTTTCGGAATCAGGGTGAGCCAAGCATTACTAAATATTTTAGATAATGAAAATTGGGATTTCTTTTAAATTTTTAAAAACTTTGAAAAAAATTCATCATTAAGAACCCCCAAAAGAACATCATAACAATAATTTTATATTAAAACTTGCTTATGTCTGACATTAATTTTTTCGTACTTTTAGCAAAACGTGGAAAAATATTGAAATATTTCAGTTTCTGTTTGTTCCGTATCTAGATTATGTGCAATGCATGATTCACGTCATTAATTGGTTTTAAATATTTGTACTGACTATAAATTAAGAAATCCCAGTTTCCCTCCCACCCCAAAAAAGCTGTTTCGTTCCTTTTTTCTATAGAATTTGGCAGCCTACAAAAGTTGGGGCCCTTCCCTCTTCTTTTTAAAAGGATCATGTAAACAAAGGAATAAAATGTTGTGTTTTGGGCGCAATTTTTTTCTTTCTTTCTTTGAAACTAGAGGGCATAAAATTTATTTTGAAAGTGATGAAAACCCCGATTTTAAATGTCTTTTTTACGTCACTGTTTTAAAATTTAATTTGTTTTTTTTTTCAGAATAGGAAGTTTATATAAATATTTATATAAAAGGTTCTTTTTTTCGATTTCCTTCAAGAACATTTTTTAATTGGGTTTTTTCTGAACCTTCCCAAACATATCACGCAGTACTTAGTTCTTTTGTTACTCGTTGAAAAGGAACCTTTTTTAACTATAACTTTAATTTCAAAATGTTCAGCATCGATCATTGTTATTGCGAGCTGATACAATATTCGTCAGCCATCAAATTATTTAAAAGCTGTGACTTCGGGAAAAAACGGGAAATTTTTGTTTAAAAAAGCTTGGTTTTTTAAAAGGAAAAAAAAGCTTTTTTTCCCCCACACATGCTTCGCAACATTAATTTATAAGGTTAAAATATCGAAAACAAATAATTCAAATCAATTTAAGTTTGAATCAATAACATTAGTTGGTAACATCAATTGGTTGATCAAATTATCACAAACAGCGCGCATACAAACACACACACAATTCAAAAACTGATGATATGACATGAAGATGTCATATCGCCAAATAGAACATGATGACTCGGTAAAAACATGATGGCTTATCTTCACTGACCACTTGAAACGTCTTCCATCAGGATAAATGACTGATTTTTAACTGTCTTTTTTTAGCAATAATTTTTTGAACAAATAGTTGATGGAAATACTTCAATTGATCATAATATCCAGTTCGGTACGGGTCCAAACAATACATTAGATCCAGATTATTCAACTTCTCACTTTTGCTTATTAACTGTGGTTTTTTAATGGTTGTTTTAAATAAGCAATATCCGTTTTAGTGGAGTCTGGATAAATGAATGTATGCTATATTTTGAAATCTAGTATAAATGCTTTAGTCTGTAAGTGTGAAAATGAATGCTTTAGAAATAATTTTTTTTTCTAAAAAGAAATACCCATTTTTGGAATTTTTAAAATAAAGCATACATTTCTAGAAAAGCTAAAATTCGCCCTTGAATCTGAGATAATTGCTAAGTATTCGATAAATACTTAAATATGCATTTTGTAAATAAATAAAAGACTTTAATATAATCAAGGTATATTTAAATGAATTACATAAATCATTTTACAATTTTTTGAATTGATTTGTGAATGGAAATTGAGAAATGTTTATAAAGTTCCATAAACAACTATAACATTTTTAATAGCTTAAGCAATCTTATTTTATCCAGTGTGTTAGGTTATAAGTTGCATATACGAAATATAGAATTTAAAACCTATCCCAGAAATAATATAATTTTTTTATAGTGAGAAATATTCAACTCCACAGCAAACTTTCAAGCTGTGACAAAAACAACTAATTTAATATCTATAATATGTGAGATGAAAAAAGTATATACATGTAAGTTATTACATATAATTCACTTGTATTGCAAAAATATATTATAATAAGCTAAGTATAAGAAACATGTTTTGTTTTTTGTAATTCGATCTCAATTTTGATACATTGATGAATAAATAACAATAATATTAACGGTGGCGAATAATAAGGATAAATATATAGTTAAAAACTGTCTAATAAATGTATAAAATCTAATTCATTAGTATATTAATACTCTCTGTTTTTCAGTTTCAGATAAGTTTATCAAACGTTTCTAAAAATGTAGATAATAAATATTTCAATTTATAATAAATCTACAAAGAAAAAAAATGGAAGATCTAGTTAACTATAGCTGACCAAATCTTAACCTTTCAAGAATAACAAGCATGAAGCAAAACTCAAATAAAATTATAACAAACTAAGCATATATAGAAAATATTGAAATACATTAACAAAATATGCTGTTTCTAGTACAAAACCAATATCGAATATCTTGTTATTGAATTTATAAGCAATTCTATCATAAGAATTGCGAAGTTTTTATCCAAAGAATTCCCAAGACAAATTTATCCCAGCTTATCATCTACTAATGCAGAATCATTTGGAAAGGGTAGAATCTCGATAATTTCATTTCACTATCAGAAATATGTGACTGACTTTTCCATTATTTTCATTAACCCTAACGGTTGGTCTTTTCAAGTTGTACTAAAATGAAGTTGGCTGTGTGATATCCGTGACTAAAAATTGTCATGTGGGATGACAGAACAGGAAAAACATTATTGAATTGTGATAA
>BMAV01014657.1:618384-692981 GCA_019973955.1 Trichonephila inaurata madagascariensis | reverse complement strand
AGAATATTTTCCAAAACAGTTACTGTAGAATATTTTCCAAAACAGTTGCTGTAGAACATATTTTCCAAAACAGGTGTCATATCTGATTTGGCAAGAAAATAAGGTATTTACATATTATTCCGTCAACCAATTTTGCCAAACAAAGACATCACAAATTTGAAAAATGTCACAAAATGCTGTCATCTTTATAATTACTGTATTCAAATGTGGGTGTAAACTGTTTTAACTATTGGCTGTATATTGCAACATTTGATGATGTCTTTTGATTTGCCAAAATTGGCGAATATAATATGTAAGTAGTGAAAATAAATATAGATCAAAACTTAGCTTGGTACTTGGGTATATTAGCATCACCCCAGTAAAATTTTGGGGGGAAATGGGGCGATTCACGAGGCACCAATTTGGCTATAATAACACTAATGTGTAAGTACCCTGACCTCAAAATATTCATCTTTTCACTAAATATATTGCACTTCAAAAATATATACTTAAACTTCATTTTTTTTAAATTTATTAAAATTTAAAATAACTTATGATGGGATTCATGATGTAAATATTTGTTTTGTTTTAGTAATGCGTGTCTCTGTTGATATCCTTATATACTTTATGCTTTAGAAAAAAATGGTTGGAATTGTCATTACTATTTGATTATATATTTCAGGTATGTATTGGACTTTGTGCATTCAAAGAGGTGGACCTCAAAGAGTAAATCATGCAGCTGTTGCAATCGAAAGCAAAATTTATACTTTTGGTGGTTATTGCAGTGACCATGACATGCCACAATTTACTGATGTATACTGTTTTGATACAAGTAATTATTAAGATTTTTATTTTTTTACTTTATAGCGTGTTGATATTAGAAGTTTTGAATGTTTCTTTTTTATGAGTGATTAGTGGATAAATGAGAAGAAGACTTAATTGGGCTAGAATATTTTGTTTTAATGATACAAATCAATCTTTTATTGCGGTTCATAAAAGGTATGCAATAAGAGTGAATTAATTTTTTTTTACTATATTACCAAATTTTATTTTTCCTTTCCCTTCTTGGGTGTTAACCCTTTCAGGACCATGATCACATATATGTGATCATGTGTTTCTTCTTTCGCTGGTCAAACATACTTTATGATTGGTTTTGAATATTTAAGTATTAAATTAACTTCATGTATAAAAGTTACAATTCTTTCCATTACTTAAAAAAACTAAATTCCAATGTATTTGTTATTAAACCATTCAGGACCACATGATCACATATATGTGATTATGCTTCCTTTGCTGGTCCTGAACGAGTTAACAAAGCTTCATTGAAATCATAAAATAAGACTTCAAAAGTAGACTTCCACAGTTTGAGATCTTGATTTTCACTTCAAATTATTTATGCATAATTTGTTACTCGATATGTGGGTGGTTAAATTGTATCTTATGTGTGTAACAAAATAAGTGAAGGCATATTTTAATGATGAACAGACCCCAGAGGAATTTTGAGAAGACCTTTGAAATTAAATCTGATGAATTTTATTTATTTATTTTTTAATATTAGCTGCATATTCTGAGAATACTAGGTGTCTGACATTCTTGAAAAATTATTCCCATATTTTATAGAATTAATTTACTGACGCTAAGGATACTTCCTTTTGAATTATCTTTTGAACTTATTTATTTTAAAATGTAATTCATGTTTAGTTCTCATTTAGTTATCTTAAAAATATTGCAACAAATATTTTTTCATCGAAAAATTTTATCATAAAATAATTTTCTTTCTAACTGCTTTCTTTTGATGTTTTTATATAATATGACCTTTTGTTTTTCTCCTTTTCATCTCAATTTTCAAGTTATTTATTAAATGTCAAGTAAAAAATTGTAAAATTCTTTTATGCAATTCTACTTGCATGTTCTCAAGATATGTTTGACTGAAGGATTATCGAAGGAATATATTATTATTATTTAGATAAAGAATATATTTTGCCGGATCCATTTTAAGATACATAAAATTGATATTTTATACCAATTCAACATTATTCCTGCTCTTTTCTCTCACCAATGCTTCACATTGACTTGAGCTTTTCAAGTTCTGTAATACTTCATATACTGTTTATACAATTGGTAATTATTGCTTTTCAAAATAAATATAATTTTTTAAAATTATTTTTGTATTTCAGTTTCCTTAAAATGGTCAAAAATCAATTATGAAATAACACCTGAATCTCCAAAAGCATGTTATGGCCATTCAGTTGTGGCTTACCGGCATCTGATTTATTTATGGGGTGGTCAAAATATTACTACATCTAGTAATAATTTGTATTGTTTCAACACTAGTAAGTATTTTTTAAAATTGTGAGCATACTTGGTAATTTTTTATTTAAAATATTATGTGTTGAGTTAAAAATTAATTCATTATGTTATTTCAGATATTGTTATACTCAAAATATGTTATTTTATTAATTATGAAAAGTTTGATGTTTTTCATGCATAAAATTTGCAAATTCAGATGAATATTGTTTTTAACTATATTATTTATTTCATCTCAATTAACCAATAAGGAATGCCAAGTTGAAACCATATAAAACCTTTAGAAACATTAGTGCATACAACATGGTAAACGTGAAAATTCCTCTATATAATTTCATGTATAGAGGTTCTTGTGGAGATGTATATATAGATTCTTGAGATCCAGAATCTCAGCTTTATCTGCTTGTATAAATTTAATTTTATTATATTATAGACTTTACTCTAAAACAAACCTTATATTAGAAATAACTTTATGTTTGTTTTATTCATATGTGTATAACTTTTATTTTATTTTGATGTATTTGATTTTATTTGCAGATGATTGATTACTCTTAACTATAGATTAAGTTTTCTATTTTAAACCAGAGATATTGTTAATTTATATTATTTAGCATATCTGGATAAGAGTATTTTAAATACATAGTTTTAATACATTGTATTATTTGTCATAACATCCAATTGACTTAATTTGACACTGGTCTGGTTTGGGTATGAATGAGGTAAGCATATAAAAAAACTCTGCATTTCTGAAATCCCCACACCAATAATTCATTTTGCGAAATCAAAACTTTTGTTTTATTTATCTGCATGTACACCTTTGAGTATTATCATGCAATTATTATACATTTTGCATTGACCAATAGAGACAAGGTTGGATGTTTTGAATCAATCACTAGGTTTGTTGCCTTATTGTGCTTGTGTAATGAAGTATCGTGGTATATCATATTTTTATCGTGAAGTAGGAAAACAAAATATTCATGTTTATAAAAGGGAGATGCAATACTTAAATGTAATGTTTTGTTGAATTTCATGGAACAATACAATTACACTCATTATTACAATAATAGTCTTAAGAAAGGGAATTTTGTAAGAATATGTGTATTATATTTGTTTACTTATTATTATATAATTCTATTCTTTTTGTAGTGTTATTGTTCTCCCCCCCCTTGTTGCAATTTAACTACATGATCTAGTAGAGACAGTTATGACCTTATAAATTGGGGAGGGGAGACAAAATATATAAAGCATTTGCCGTTTGTATAATATACAGAAAAATATTGAACAATGAGTATATATTTCGGTATTTTTTATGGATTTAAGCTTAACTACACAAAACCCTCTGGTCTGAGAGTGACACCCTGGCCCTGCGTTTGTGCCCGTTGTCCCGGAAGGGTTAAGAGTGATGAGAATTTATTGTAGAAAATCCAATCCTTTAAATACAGAATTCAGCAACAATGTTCACAAAATAAGTCTCAGAAGGTCTTCACACTTTCAAAAGCATGCTGACACAATTATTGGTCTAGAATACAAGTATATAAATGATTATTCACAAGCAATCACTCGTTCGTCAACTCGTTATGAAGTAATCGCTAATCGCTTCAACAGTCAAAGCAATACTGACACCAGTCAGTCAAAACCAGACTGACTGACTGACTTTCGCCGACCATCTCTCTATTTATATCCCTTGCAGATAATTTGAGAAAGGCCTGCTTGCATCATAGATCTTGAAATTAGTGGATTTCTATACTAATTCCTAGGTCCCAAAGTCGCCAAAAATGATTGCCAAAGTCGCCAAAAATGACGTTAACTTGGCTCTTTCGTCAAGTTCCTGTTGAATCACCATTAAAACGTAAGGGACAACGTTGCATGTGAATATTACAATTTTAACGTAAATTAAATCTAATTTAGAGAAAGATAAAGGCATTACACATCTAAATACAAATTATTTACACTATTTTACACAATTTGTAACAGTATTATTATAATTATATTGTAATTAGCTAAATAAACATTTTGTAGTCTTGTTTCTACATATGTTATTTAACATTGAAAATAATTATCAGAAACTATTTTACATAGTGTATTACAGATATGTAAAATTTTCTTTAACTTATTTTATTGTTAGTGTGCAGCGAAGTTTTGAAATTGTTTAAAGTGTACCATAACAAAAATAAGGTTGAGAATCACTGATGTTAAATATTGCTCAAAGGTGTAAATTTCCATACAGTGGCGGCACAAGACCTGAATTTAATGTGGGCAAGATGCATTTCACGATGCCCTCTGGTGGCATAAGAAAAGCTTTTATAAAATAAAAAAAACAATTTTTATTCATAAAGAAAAAAACCAAAATTTTTACTCGTATTTATTTGGCACATTAAACAATAGTGAAAAAAGAAAAAGAAAAAATTAAGGAAATAGAAATGTTCTACTTTTAGTTTTGCTGAAATCCTTAATGATTGGTTCATAATTTATCTTGGATGCTATATCTGCTTCAATAAATAAAACTGTCAAAGCTGAAAGTCTTTCCTGATGCATTGTATTTCTTACATAATTTTTTATTAGTTTTGATTTTGAAAAGTTCTCTCAGCAGAAGTGGTACAAGTATTATTAACAAAATTCAAAAGAAACTGTAAATATTTGGGAAAATTTCTTTCTAACCGTTCTCTATGACATATTGGAGCAAATGTTTCACATCTGTAATGGTGTTGGGTAAAATTGGGATCATATTTTGTAATTCTTCATATAATTCGTAAGTTTGGAAGTCACTGCTCTCACCTACTTGCAGGACTGTGGGTAAATTTTGATAGTTTTTCAGTACTTGCTCTTTTGGAATGTTTTTTTTAACTTGTTTAAGTCGTAGAGAAAACCAAAAATTTCAAAATGTTGATTTAAAGACAAATCTTGAATCCATATTGCTTATCACAGAATCAACGGGTATGAAAAAAGTCATACCGGTTTTTGACAGAATCTACAGGTTGATCTCCGCCTTCATAATCATTCTTTTCTTTTTGGCTACCTTTTTATTTTTAAAATCTTTTGGCAAGTCATAACTGATTTTATCAATAAACTTACGAGCATCAGAAAAGCATTTTTTGAATCCTGTTTGTCGATGCTCTTTGATCCAGCTACAAAATGTACTCAATTGTTCAAGATTAATACATAAATGGACTTGTACAGATTACCTTATTTTTTTTATGGTATTGACACACGTTAATAACTCATATCATACATGTAATGATACGATAAATTCCAAGCTGAGCATTTCATTTAAAACAGAATCGCAATCACTGACTGAGTGTGTCATATAGTTCTGTTTGGTTTTTTAAGTTTTCTATGCATTTACAACATGATCAAATTGTAATAATGCAGCCTTCACCGCCTCGATTCTGCTTTCCCACCTTGTGTCTGATAAAGGCTCAATAGTAAGCTTTAATTTATCTTTGATAATTTTCCAGCAATTGCTGGAAAATAGCAAAAAGAAAAAAAGAATCTTAAATAAAACCAAAAAAATGTTTTTGTTGCCACTGACGAATTAGCTGCATCTACCAATAACAGATTTCATATGACAACTGCAAGGTGTGTGAAAAATGCCCTGGGATTTATATTTAATATCAGAGTTTTAACTTCACTATTTATGCCTACCATATTTGCTCCATTGTCATATACTTTTCCACAACAGTTCTGAATATCTAAGTCTGGGGTGGGCATTAAGTCAATTGCGATTGACTGGCGGACTGCCAAGACATTTTGAGGTGACCGCCTTCACATAAGATCTACAACTCGCATACAAAAATAAATATATATTTGTTGAATACCAATGCCAGTTAGTCTGGAGTATCGGCTCTTTACAATGCATGCGACTATGTGTAGGCGACACTTGTACCATTATTGGAAGCACATGATGATGCTTAACTAATTCTCTGCGACTATAGAGGGAAAATGCGATCACAGCAATGGCAACCGTAGGAATGCGTTTTCCCTACAAGCCGACTAAAGGAGAAAATAAACATCAACCAGTTCTTCCCGTGATGTCACGGGATTGGCTACTGAAACATCACCCCACCGCTCACGCTTTCATAGGATTGGATTCTTGTATTGATATTACGTCCCGCAGTTAAAGACACCCGGCAGCGAATGTGTTAAAAACTTGCATCAGTTAATGGACAATGTCAAGTATCCTAATTTGAAAAGGCTGCATTTCATTTAACTTCATTCTCTTGCATTACCTACCTGTGTAAATCTACATTTCCAATGATGAATATAATTAAGACAGCATATCATTCCCGTTCCACAGACGACCACTTGGAATCTAGTGCAAGATTAGCTGTTATTAATTATATACCGAGGTATTCAAGATTGGGGTCATTATGTAGGTCTTCTACTGAAACCATAAAATTCTACGAAAATTAACTTAAATGCAAATGATTTATTTTTTATGCATTGTGAGTTGTTTGATAATAAATGCATCTTTTGATATTATTAAATTTACAGGTATAATTATGTTTGTATCTTGCGTTTTTCCTTTCTTTCTTGCATTTTTCTTTCATTGAGTTTTAAGCAAAAGTTTTTTTATTGTAATTATATAGGTAAGTGTATATTCTGTATTAACTGTCAGAATATAAATATTGTCGAGCTTTTTTGTAACTTACCACATCTACACCACTGGGTAGACCTCAACACCTTAAAAAACATAGAAGTAGACCGTGCCATGTAAAAGTCTGCCCACCCCTGATCTAAGCCATTCTTTTCTAGCTCTCCCAGTATTGCATTGGTCAAATATTCTCCAGTCATTTCAGTGACAGCAAGAAATCTGATCAAGTTTTCCTCCATACTTCCAGTTGATGTACTACGATATCTTAAGATGACCAACATTTGTTAAATTCTAGTACAATCTCTAGTGCACAGTCGAGTAAAAAAGAATAATATTTTGCCTCTTTTATCCTACCAATTCACTGATAACTGTGTTTGACATGATTGTGATAAATTCATTTTGAATATCATGGCTTAGATAATGGTGTGCAAGTTGTTTATTATCAGTGTGATTTAAGAGTTCCCGTAACGTAGGAACATATTTAGATACTAATTTAAGTAAGTGTATGAAGTTTGCAGAATGTGACCTCTAAACGCCTGTTTATGAGAGGTTAAGAAATTTATGATATCAATTAATCCCTCAAACAAATTGTACCAATGACTTTGAGATTCAAGAATTCACCTTTCGTTTTCTCGGACTAATGTTTTTCCGTGCTTTATTCCCCTCTCTAATGTTATCCATTGGGACATACAGGCTATATGTTCTTTATTTTCCTGCCTGTGTAAAATACGCTTAAGTGTTTCCAATCACAGCACCCTTCCTGTACCTGAGTTTGTGAATTGACAAATAGTCTGCATGGAAAACAGAAAACTTTATTTTTAGAACTTGAATAAAGAAACCAGTGACGACATTGAGTTTCACCATTATTTAGTTTTCTTGAGAAATGAGAATTGGAAAAGTGCCAATGATCACCATCTTTAGGATAATATTCATCACTGTTACTTAACTGCTGAGTGGGACAGCTTTAAACTGGTGAGCATCAGTCATGGGAAACGTACACAATCCTGAGTCAAAACTGGAAAATGCTTGTTTCACTATGTCAGTGGCATCTTTGTTCACAGGAGAATAATTAATCTCAATATCTTCTTCCTCATTGTGACTTATGTTACTCACGTGAACACAGAAATCTCAGCATCAAATTATGATTGGCAAGCTTTTGATCCTATTTCTGTTTCAGATTTTCGTCATTCGGTATTAATAGTAGGGGCTTCTGTAGTAACTTCCAAATTCAACGGAGACTCGGATACATATAAATTTTGTTGAGAAGTCGAAGGAACCTACTAATTTGATTCTGTACTTCCAGATTCAGTCTGATCGAGAAATGTCATTATACCTGAACTTTAAACCCGGTCGGATGCAACTCTTTTAGCTTTTCTTTTTGTTTTTGCTGCACCAGATTTCCCCGTTTTCTCCCTTTACCTCTATCTCTCTTAGTGCCTAAGCTGGACATGATTGATAAATTAGGAAAAATGACCAGTACCACTATTATTTATTCTCACATCAAATGTTTTAAAAATTTATAATATGATATAGAAACACATGAACTATAGACTACATCTGCATGCTATACTGTCTTTCTAATGATGGGAAGTCCCGTGCTATGCTCTGTCTCTGACCGGGGACTCCCCGCGATAGGAGCTTAACTCCAGCTAACGTTGCCAGACTAAATATGAGCGGAAGTGACAAAATTGAGAAATTTTTAATAAAAAAAAGGGAAACAATATTTTTACGAATTATTCATTCATATGCTTTCATGGACCGATAAAAAGAATCTTTTTTTTTAAAAAGTCAATATATCAATTTTTTGATATCTTATAGCGAAAAACAGATAGAGTTGAGAATTTTCTAATTTATTAGTTGTAAAAAAATCTGTGGTGTGCATTTTTGAATTTTCCTTATTTTTCGTTAAATTTATTTCGGCTTTCAGGCGCGAGGCCCTATGGACCACGAGGCTGTGGGCGGTGGCCCACACCGCCCACGCCTTACGCCACCTCTGTTTCCATAGTCTAAAGTCATTCCCTCCAGAAATTTATTGATCTTAATGATAATATTCATACAATATATGGTATTAGATTTTGATAAGAATCAGAAAAAATATCATTAAAGAATTTTATAAAAAATTTTATTTATGTAAATGATGCAAGAGTTTTGGCTCTTACTTTTCCCTTCCCCTCTGCTTAGAGAGATTGCTGTTCTATTCCACATAGCTTGGCACATGTTATGTCACATAATATCTCATTCTACTTTTCCTTATCACAATTTATTTGTGAAATTTTTGGAGATAATTATATTAATTGTTTTAATATTAAAATCTTTTGTATGTGTACTAGCTGGATTGTTCAGTTTTATTTTCTAAATTCATTCAAAAATTAAGTAATCTTTTGAAAGTGAGTGTATTGTAACTTTTTCCTTAAAATGCTCAATTCAATTAACTTAGTTTGTAAGCAATATACATATAAATTTCATTTAATATTTTAAATGAATTCAAAAGATTTTATTAGTGTTGTTGCTAATGCTACCCAATCGACAGCGTCAGATTGAGGCCCACAAAATTCATCGTGGCAAGAGGCTAGTTTTTATGCCTTTTAGACCTTTGGGGGGTGGTCAGGGGTTCTGTCTCTTTTCCCTTTCCACCAACCTGCGGAGAGGACTTTTGGCACTATGGATATTTAGAGTGCCCCCATGCTGCTCAGACACTGTACATTTACAAATATACATGCCTTCTCTGGGATTTGAACCCAGGTCTTGAGGGGGGGCTTAGCAGTCATCATCACTTAACTACTATACCATCCGAGCAGTTATCATAGTTTCAGATGTCAAGAACATTGAATGAAAAATTTACTCATAATGTACTCTTTGGCACTTTTTTTAGAAACCTTATCCTGGAGTATGCCTGAGACATCTGGACAGCCACCTAAAAATACTGATGGGCATTCTGCATGTGTTATAGATGATTATATGTATATATTTGGAGGTTTTGAAGATGATATTAAAAATTTCTCTAACAAGACTTTTAGAATTAGTTTAACCTCCTTTGAATGGCAAACAATACACACAACAGTAAGTATGTATTTATAATTTTTTCAAAGTCTCATTAAAGTCTTACATCAGATGTTTTCATGCATAAAAAAAAACTGTTTCTGAAAAATATTATTTGTTGTTTGTTTGGTTTGCCACTGGCCTTCTGTATCCAAGGTTGCAGGTTTGACCCCAGCCCAAGTCGGTGGATTTTCATGATGCAGAAAATGGACAGCGGCCATGTCATATGATTATATAGCATGTAGAAGATCCCTAGAGTGTCTGTTTGGCTTGGGTGCTCTCATCAAAATTAAATCCTTGTACAGGTTCTCATCAGAGCTCAGGTGCCTCCCGCTAGGGAGAAAAACTGAGCATCAAAATTACCTGTGGCAGTTAGTACCCGTCTATATGGTGTTGCACTAAAAAGAGATACCAGCTTCCGGGGAATGTACTAGGTCTGCAATGGTAAAACATCAATCCGTAGCTCATTAGAAATAAAAGAAAAATCCTAATAGAGAAAATCTGTTGATTTTTTTTTCCCCTTGTTGCTTATTAGTTTGATGCATTTTTATTTATTTTGAATAATAGGTACTTTTATTACTATGTGGGACTCTGATTCATATAATAAGAGCTGTTTTACATGTAGAAAATACTGTATTTGTTTTTCACAACTTATTGTAAATATGTTTTGTAATGTAGGGATGTCCTCCATCCAAAAGAGATTTTCACACTGCTTCAGTAATTGACAATTGTATGTATATATTTGGAGGAAGAGGTCTTGGAGAAGAATCTGATGTTGAGTGCTATCCGAATGAGATTATGTATTTGGACACAAATTCTATGAAGTGGTCGATTCCACGTAAAGATGCTCGAGCACCATGTGGACGAAGGAGTCATACTGCTGGTGAACTGAAATTTTTGTGCAATATCTCTTTTCATTATTAAAAATTAAGACTTTTTTTTCTAATCTGGTTTAAACACTGTGAAAATTAAGTATTTCTTTTAAATTTATTTTGTATATAGTGGTGTACACATGATGGGATTTTTAAATTACAACAACATTGAACAAAGTTTTTTTAAAAATAAAGTTAGACATGATGCATGCTTTTAACATATTTATAACCACTAGGTGTAGATGATTTTCAAATGTTTTTATAGGCAAATATTCATTGATTATTTGACTTGGATGGGAGAAAAGGATAAGTTGCAAATAAGTTGTTTTTATAGCAGCAACATACTTTCTGGATCATTCTACAAAAGATGGAATAGCAAGTAATCTCATAAAAATAACATCCAGATATTTATTATGTATCCTCACTTAATACAAAATCCTGATCACAAAACATTACAACATTCTACTGCTGACTCACTGTACTCACAACCTATATGTATAAAAGCAAATAATTAAAAAAATGCATGATTTTTCAAAAATACAAAATAAGCATAAATTCCTGATTGCAAAACATTACAACATTCTAATGCTCATAAACTATATCCACAGATACACTTATATAAATGAATGAAAATTTTTGAAAAAGCATGATTACCTTTTGAAAGTTATTCAGGCTGTCTGACTTTACTGAAACAGTACATTGCAATAATTGAATGTTTTTGTGTAAATTATTCATACTGCTTTTCTGATTCCTTAGCATTGCATATTTATTGGATCAATAAGTGTAATGTGTAAACTTGTATTTATGTCAAAAAGTCTTCATTTTGAGCATAATTTCAAAATTGAATTTTGCTGTCAGACTGAATTTTAACTATTGGTAAGGATAGCATGACACATTTAAGATTGAAAAATTTCATGACATGAAAAATCCAAATGTGTAAAAATTTTGGTATAGTTCATCATTTTTTGTAACTATATTTAATAATTCTTATTTTTCATGAGTACTTATACTTTTCAAGAGTTTAAAAATAAAAAAATATTGAGTGTTTAGTGCAAAAAGATTTGAAAAGTGCAGAGTAAAATTTCTTTTTATTATTGAATGTTTGTGTACTCATTTAACATTTGGTGACCCAAATTCAAGCCCTCGTAATTCAGAAACTTATAAGTATAGTTTTGTCCAATTTGAATTAAAGAAAATTTAATTAAATTTTTTAAATTTGAAATTCAGACTTGTTTTAAAAAGAAAAATTAAATACATGAAACAAATAGGATTACACAATAGAAAAAATCCTGATAGAAGTTAATTATGCTACAAAGTTAATTATGTTAATTAAGCTATATAATTAATTTCCATCATAATTTAGCCATTAACATTTATGGCTTTGAGCCATTTATACCACTTTTGCTTAGACAAGATGAGAATTGTGAAAATTATTAGAAGTGAAGCTCTTTTTTTTGACAGTTCTTCCAAAAATATTATATTAATACAAGTAAGAAAATTCAGGATTTTTTATTCACAGCTAAATGAACCTTCCTTTTTTTTTTAAATGATAGTCAAAGTTAAACAAATAAAGAATTAAAAAAAAATTTCGATAACTTTAATAGATTAATGTGTGATTTGCATTCTATTTAAACTCTGTATACATCTGAAATGTATAGTATTAATTTTGATCTTGTTTCAAATCTTTCCTTTTCTTCCTTGAAAGAATTTATTGAAAAATGTTAAAAAATCATTTATCTTGAATAAAGATATTTTTTTATTTTAGTGGTATATAAAGGTGAACTATACATTATCGGTGGTTTTGATGGTATAAACTTAAGGCACTTGAATGACACTTTTAGATATAATCCAGGTAAGTAGAGGAACTGAAATCCAAGAACACAATTTTTTCTCAACATTTTTCCTTAAAAGAATTAATAAAACTTGTTATATATATATATAGATTTTTTTCCCTTTTTTATGTGCTTGTTTTTCTTATAAAAGTGTCATTGATTGTACTATTAATTTGCAGAATTCTTATCCATCATAATTTCTTTAAAAAAATTAAAATGAGACTTAAATATTGAAATTCTTGCTATGTATTTTGAAAGAGAGGAAAATAAAATATTGATTTGATACAACCGAAATTCTTGCTATGTATTTTGAAAGAGATGAAAGTAAAATATATTATAAAGAATATAAAGTAATTTTTTTTTTCTTTAAAAAATGACCAGCTGAGGTACATATATTCCATGTAAACTATTTTAAGATTAGAAATTTTTTAAAGTGTTCAATCTATTTTAAATTAACGTCAAAATTTAGTATTTTTGTGTATGTACATGTTTATGTTAATTTTTTAAAAAAATATGAAAACTTTCACATTGTGCATGTTACAATATTCAACACAGCATGAAATGAATTAAAGTGTAAAAATTTTAAAATGCAATATTTAAGTTATTGAACTAAATATTGCACATTTTAAATCTGTGCCTTGAAAGGATATTTAAAAAAAATTAGTTGTAAAACTATATTACAGAATAACACAAAGGAAAAAGGAGTCAAAATTGTAGTCTGAGATGAAAAGCAGGAATTTTTTTAATAACTTATGTACTCCTGGCAGCTTTAAAAAAAGTTAGGTCCTTTCGATACACCTAATATTCCTTTCAATTTTGGAATTTCAAGGTTCAGTCAGCTTCTAGAGGTAGCATTTTTCTCTCCCCATCTATAAAGGTTAATGACATATTTAATATGCATTAAGCTCTATTATATTGCTTGTAGAATTTTTATTATCTTTTGTTTTGAGTACAAAATCAAAAGAATATTTCTAAAAATATTTGTTAATGGATTTTTTTGCATAAATTTTCTTTCTTTAAATTTTTAAAGTAATCAATATATATAATATAGTATTTGTTTTAATCCATATCTTGAAGAATATTTGTTTAAGATTTCAAGAAGCTCCATGTAATCGTTTTTAACCCTCTAAGCGGTCTGCACGTAAAGTCTTGCCATTCTGGAGATGCTTCGAAAATGCACAGCATGTATTTTTTTGCAATCTGGTGGGGTTCTCAAAAGCGGTTGAGCCGTATTTTTAAGAATGCGGCTCGGCCGCTTTTAGGAATCTTGCTTGAAGGCAGAAAAATCATCTCTGGAATGACGGGATTTTACGTGCAGACCGCTTGGAGGGTTAATGGGAGCAATCAAATATTTATGTACATTTCTTCAAGAAATTATCATTTATACAGATTGCACAAATGTGATTGTGAAAATAATTTTAACAATCATTTCATAAATATTAAAAATTTCAGAGGGTGTTTCTATTGAACTTTTTTAACCAAGCGAGTCATATTTGTTTTTGCTGTACTTAAGAATTCTCTCTTTTTTTTTAAAAAAAAAACTAATACATTTCTTTTAGTGTCTCATGTATGGACTGAAATGAGAGTTCAAGGAAAGCCCCCTTGCCCTCGTAGAAGACACTGTTCAGTTGTTGTTGAAGATATTCTGTACTTGTTTGGTGGTAGCAGGTAACTTAAAAGTGTTAGTTATATATGCAGTTCTATGAAAATAATATTTTGGATTATTTTTTAAAAATGATTACAGTTAAAACTTAAATAAACCCTAAAATATATTTCTAACTAATGGAATAAATACAAGTTTTATCTATGTCTGAATATGATAACATTATTTGTGGGAGAATATGAGATAAAGAAGAAAATTCATGGAAATTTTTTCATGTTCAACACTTTATGTATAGATCAAAAATTTTATGCACCATCACCTATGGATAAATCACAATTGTGTTTTCGGCATGGCATCCTTAGATTTCTTCTATGATCTGTTGTAATTGCTTTGTTTATTTATGTCTTTATATTGGCAATTGATGTGTTTGGATTAGACTTCTTTTTTTTTTATCATTTTGATCGCATTTTGAGGAGTCATTTTTTTCTTTTGTGTTTTGAAAGATGGTCTCTTTCAGAAAATGTGAATGAAACTGAAACATTCATTATTTTTATACATTCATTACTTAATGTGTATAGTTTATAACTTCACCAAGATTATGGTTCATAAAAAGAAGTAATTTATATTTGAATTGCAAATTGTTTCAGTTTATGGTTTCAAGCTTTATATTTAAATGCTCAATATTTTTAAATAATTGTTATGGAAAAAAAATTGAGATGCACTTTTTAATAGTTAGTTGCCCAAAAAGGAAATTCTGAAATAAAATGGCTGTGCTGAGGTAAGTTAGGGTGGAGGAATTCCAATTTGTAATAGTTAATATTGAATGCATTTACTTGGTTGATGTAAAGGCCACTGATTTAATGGTCTCCTAAATTTTCATCTATAGTTGTAAAAGCAAATCAATGAAACGTATATATGATGAACATTCTGTGTACTGTATTCCTTATTAATTTGTTTAACTGGCTATTTTATTAATTGACTGTAGGTCTATTTCCATAATTAAAAGGAAAAAATGTTTTCAATTTTCTCAATTAAATTCATACTGTGATAGTATTTTTAGTTATTTTATCTAATTGAGAATAAGATTCTGTTCTCTATTTTTAATTGTAATTTTTTAATGTATTTTTAAATAATTGCTTTTTTTTGTTGGAAATATAAAAATTGATATATATTGTTATGTGTGCCTACAAAGCTGTTAATATACTGCTTGTTTAGAACTTTTCTATGAATATTATATACAACTCTTTTGAAAGAGGGAGATGAAAAAATACTTCATGTAAAATTTGGTTTTTCAAGAAGAAGGAATCTTCAATACAGAACTATCATGACATGGAATATGTCAAACAAAATAAAAATAAACAACAGTGCATTAATGAGTACTTTGCATGTCCTTACATGTGAAAGTAAAATGCGCAGAATCCTTGACTTTTGTTAGAAAACTAAATTTAAAGTCATACCTTTTATGCAAGTATTCTAATCCAAAATGTGAATGCATGTATTATTTCATTACATAATAGTAAAATGCTTTAATAACTCTGGTTTAAAAAAAAGCGTATAACATTTTTAAAAAAAATGTTTTTTCACTTAAGAATGGTAGAGGAATACAAAATTTTGTTGTGTTTTGGTCTAAAAGTAAAGGAAAAAAATTTATGATTTTTTTTAGGGACATAAATGCATAAAACTTATAATTTGTTCTAAAATTTTAAAAATGATGACACTCAAAGCCTGAAATACACAATTATGCTCACATTATAAAATCATTTTTTGTTTGCTTGCATTTAGAAGCTAGTTGAAAATTTGATGGGAAAATGTTCAGAATACATAGTGTTTCACTGTACATTGTTAAACTTAAAACAATACACACACATAAATCATAAAATCAAAGTAAATTTTTTAAAATTAGAAAAGTAAAAATTGTTTTTCCATCAAAGAAGTTAAGGATGGTGGGCGGGGGAATTAATGTCATCTCTAAAGTTAGATTGATAGTTGGATCAGTATTCTTATAGCAATAGTTATGTAATAAATAATATTTTTAGTATATAATTGAGCTCTTTAAAACTACAAAAAACAGATTCTATTTGTCTTTATTGATTAATATATTAATTATGAACCAAAAGATGTTTCCCGTTATTAATGTGCTATAAAATTCCAATAAAATCATTTGTCCTGAAAAAGTAAATATTTGTTTTTACCTATTTATTCTTTATAACAGTATGGAGAAAGTTTGATTATTTAATCTTTGGTCTAATTAACTAATTAGTCTTAATTCAATTGTCGAAAAATATTGGAGAGCTTGTGCACTAATGTTTTGGATGCTATTATGTGTGGTATTTGTAAAATAAATAATTCTTAGTTTCAATGAATTTGAAGGACATTTTTTAATTTAAAACACACAAGTAATATTAAACAAACATTATTTTATAACTAGAACACACGGACACGAAACAACTCCACTAAGTGTGAAAGGGGATATCAAAGATGTTTCTAGTGAACTGGACAATGGGGGTTAAAGTTTGCACTTGGATGAAATGCCCAGAACTGTATTGCTCTTGGTGAGTTAGGATCTAACAAAACCAGTACAAGATTTATGACCACCATAAAATGTGTTAAAGAGAGAATATAACTTGAAATGTTCAGAAATACTTTAAAAATAGGAAGAAAAAAGATTGAATCACAAAGGAAAAAGTTCATTGCATAGAAAATGTACTTCGCTGTAGAGAGGTTATTTTACGAAGAAAATCGTGAAATGTTCAAGGTTTCAGGAAAAAGTTCGCTATATAGAAAAATTCGCAATATAGAGGTTCGACTATATTGTTATTGCATGCATATTTTCTTACTTTCTCTTTTATTTTAAGATATTATTAATATTTTAAGTGCGTAAAGCCATAAAATTTTTTCTGTTAGATTAACTCTGAAAATTAATCTGTTAGATAGTGGTATAAAACACAGAAGTGATTTTTTTTTTAAAGCATATTTCTAGGTTGGGAAATTTAAGTTTCAAAAAAGTTACACACATTACCTAAATGTAATAGAGAAAGTTTAAATATATTTGCATTACTTATACACACTATATTTTATCTTGCTTGTTGTCCTTATATTGTAATCATAACCAATGTAATTTCTGCATGTAGTTCAAGTACCATGTTTAACAATGAGAAGAATTTAGATTTGATCTTTTTTAGTTTCTAGCAAGCTTTGTTATCTGCAGAAAATATCAATAAACAGTAGAAAAATGAATATTGATTTTTTTTAAATGTTTTTCCAGTCCAATTATGTTATATTTACAAATATTTATTGTTATGTTTCAGTCCAAAGAATGATGATAATAGGTCATTTTTCTCAGAAGGATTTATTTACCTGAGGGAACATTCTGATTTGTATGTGTTGGATTTCTGTAAGTTCGTTTCTAATACTTGCTTTACTATTTTAATTATTTTTATATAAAGAAAAAATATGTTGAATAAGTTGAAAAATAAAAATGTTGCAAAAAAGATCAAAATAATGTACATTACAAATAATGTTATAGTATTAATTTTGATTTTGTATTATAGTTTTTTGAAAGCCACAGGATTAAATGGATAGTATTTATTAAATCATTTATTAACTTGCATTATTTTGAACACATATTGTTATTTGAATTTTACTTATTTAGCAATGCTAGCTATGAGTAAAACCTATTCATTGATAATCTTACCAAGTGCTTTAAGAATCTTATCTAATAAGAATATAATTGTGCTCATATATTAAAATATGGATGATATATTTTCTTTACAATGAATTAAAAACAACTATATGAGTTAAAAATACTTATTTCTTGTTTGTTTGTGCCAAAATTTTCTTTCATTTGGAATGATCATTTATATCTAAATGCTTCAGTTTAAATGGATAAATCTGTGATAAATCATTTCCAAATATCAAGCAAAAGTCTTAAAGACTTATAAATAAACTGAAAATTATAGTAATTATACTTAAGAAATGGCAGGGAAAATCTGGAAAGAATGAGTTAAAAATATTTACAGAGTTATTCATAATTCCCTCCAAGGTTTCGGAGTTCTGTAATAAAAACACTAAGACGTTTGCTATTCTTAAATCCATCTCATCCTAAAAAAAATAAAGAAATGTTTGCTTCTTCATCCTAATAGATTATAATATGAAAATGATCCCATATATTTCTAAATAAACTGCTAGCAAATTTATTTTTAAAATTATATATGAATGATGAGAAATCTTAAAAAAATGGAAGTTTCCAAAAGCCCTATCAAAATTTAGGCCTATATTATAAGATGCAGTATTCATGGAAAAGTATCATTGTTCTTAAATATTAAATTATTGCATATTTAATAATATGTATATATGTATAACAAAATTTTTAAAATTAATCTTTATTTGTGTAAAAAATGCAATGAGTGCATTATATTATTAGCATTTGGAAACTTTTTAAATTTTTAAAAATCAGCTAAAACGGAGGAGAATGATTTGTATTAATGACTGTAATTTTTTTATTTCTTACAGTTCCAACCTTGAAGAGGTTGGCAACAATAAACATTTTAGAAAATAACATAGATACTAACTGCTTGCCCTCTGTATTACAGTAAGTATATTTATTTTAACTTCACTTGCATAACATTTAGAAATTCATTTAAAACATTTAATTCTGATTTCATTTATTTTTCAAATAATTGATAGGTTAAATTGATTATTGCAATTTATTTTTATAAAAAAAGATATTAGGGTAATTTCATTACTTGGCCAAAGATGTCTTTATCTTTCTCATTTTAACTGTTTTCAAATTATTCAGAATGAAGTTATTAATAATAATTTTTATCTAAATAGAGTAAACTAATCTTTTTTTTATTAAAAAAAATGTTCTTTATATAAGTAGAATTACATTAACTGACTATTGATGTGTTTTATTAGATATTGTATGTAATTTTCAATGATTAAGCAATGTTTTATCATTGTATATTTAAATAATGTCAGAATGTTTATTTTGGATGTATTTACCATATTTTCCTGTATATAATCCGCGAATTATATGTTAAAAAGTTTCAAATTTCGTTGTGCGTATTATACGTTGCCACAGATTATCTGAGAAAAAACATTCTAGATCAGAAAAGCTAACAATAAAGTTTTGAAAGAAATGCCGTTTATGTTTTATAAAATAAATAATAGATGGTGCTTTCATGACTCGGCTGACGTAATTCAGCCATAACTAGTTTTTATCCAATTACATTCAAAAACGAATTCGGTTCCTCGGAAGGAAAAAATGGCTACTAGTCACTGGTGCCATTTCCAATTTTCTCTTGATTAGAACTATTTCTTCCTTTGAAAGTTTTCATCATGTTGAAGCGAAAGCATGTAAGTTACGCTGGAAACTTCAAGTTAAAAGCTATAGAGAAAGCTACCGAAGTCGGGAAGCTGCAAGGGTTTTCAACGTTGACGAATCAAATATTCGTTTGTGGAGAAAAAACAAGACCAGCTTCGAAAATAGTGATTGACGTTAAAGAGCCGATCATCGTGGAAAAGCTTACTGGCCAGAATTAGAGAAATAATAAATAAATGGATTTTAAAAGAAAGAGAATGGGAAAGCAGTCTCGATCGTAATTTTTTTGCTGTTAACTTGCTAAATTTAAAAAACAAAAATGATTTTTTCCATGTGCAATGTTTGTTTAACAACTCAAAACATAGATGGCAGTAGCAAAGAATTTTTTTGTTTTATTGAGATTATCGTAAAAAATACAATCGTACATATTTAAAAAGATGTTTCATAATAAATTTTGTTTTCTGTACAATTTCCTACTTCTACTTTTAATTATATTGTTTATTTTTTATCTTATGTGACACTCATTATCAGCAGTTTATATTTTGCGCCGTAAAAACTGCTGCGGATTATACAATGTTTTTTTTATTGGAAAAGGCTTTGCGGATAATACGCTGCTACAGATTATATACAAGAAAATATGGTACTTAAAGCAAATATTTAATTTGAGGAGAGTCATCTGTGCAATTGCTTCAATGTTTCATTTTCTAATTGTTGTTGCTAATGCCACCTGATCAAAAGGTCAGATTTAGGCCCACAAAGTTCATTGTGGCAAAGGGCTAGATGTACGCCTGTTGTTAGCTGTAGCTTTGAGCACCATGCAGGTGGCAACATTATTTGACTCAGTTCCACTTCAATTTTGAGAGAATGCCGCATAAGCACTACACATTTACAAACATCCATGCCTTCTCTGGGATTCGAACCTGGGCCCCGTGGCACAGCAGTCAGTGACACTAATCACTATGATGGATGGCCAGCTCATTTTCTTGTACTCTAATTAAAAAAAAATTTTTCCTACCAAGTAATCATAAGTCGATAAGTTTGAAATTAAGTGGAGGTATATGTTACCTTTCAGTTTTGATTCAAATTAAATTTGACATTCTATTTTTTAAAATTTAATGAAATTTCAATAATTATTTTTAATATTGTTAGTCAAAAGTATTTTTGAATAAATTTTTTTCTTTCATCATTTTAAGTCTTCTAAAAACCTTGAAAAATTTAGTTAGGAAATTTAGATTCTGATTTCTCAAAATAAAAGTTATGAATTTTATCTTTTTGTAATTAATTATTTTTTATAATTAAGACAACATTTTTTACTCATATTAGTAAATTATAGTTTTCATATTATTTATTTTTTTTTTTAAATTGAAATATTATCTAAATTGTGTAAATTTTTTATGTAAGAAAAAACTATTTACCTCATGATTTTTTTCTCTTTTAGGAATGAAATTAAATGGATAAAATTTCAACCTGGGTATACATATAAACGAAGGGGCTATTCTGCATTTGGTTTGAATCTGCACTCTTAATTTAACTGACAAATCATTATTGTGATAAAACAGCAATGCAATTTTGTACATAATATTTCGAGATGTTTTCAAACTTTTATTGATTTTAAATCAGATATGTACATTATATAAGAAAAAGTTATTATTTTTGTTGTCTACAGCAGATTGTATTTAAGATAAATGTTTTTTATGAGTTAGAATGTTTTCTACTTAAAAAAATCATTGATGTTTAAATGAATAAAATTGATAACTTTTTATGTGAATCAGAATGCTGAATAAAAAAGTTAGGAATTCTTCATATTAGATTGATAAAACTTATTCTCTCTTATGTATGAGAATTATAATTTTAACAGTTTAGATGTCTTCATCATGGAATTTGGATGAATAATTGATCTGCTATATATATATACCAAGTATTTTTTTGGTTCCTATGGAGACAAGCTTCTTTTATTTTAATTTTTGTAAAGGAGATTGCTCAAAAAATATTTTTTAATTATTATTAGAATGGATCAAAAAGGATTACTCTGTCTTTAAAAATTAGAATAATTTTGGAAACTGAAGAGAGGCTCCATTCAGTTAGACCTAGGGTTTCTAACTCAAAGGCTAGTTTGGGCTAAACAAGCGAGGTTTAACTTTGGGTTGCCCTAAAAAAAATATCAATATTCAAAGTGTAGATTTGTATAGAATAATACATTATGTTGAACATATATAAAAGAACAAAAAAAAATTTAATGTGTGTTCTCCGGACATACACACTTAACATCTCTTCTTTACTATTATCTTTCTTTTTTCTGAGAGAAATTTTGTTTGCAGTGATTTTCAAAACTGATCCAAGGTTAGACCGGGCCACGAGTTTGACACCCCTGAGTTAGACTGAAGTCTTTCAAGAAATCAAATGTTAAAGATAATAATAATTCTTTATTTTAGAAATCATACTTATGACTGAAAGATGGGATTTTATTTTAAATGTGTATAGCGTATTAATATATATACTTTATTTATTTGAATGTAAACTGCACTTTTTTCCCCAACGTCAATGCTACTGAAAATTTGGTGTGGCTTAGAATTAAAGGCAGAAAAATTTGTTGAATGGAGGAAGTTGAACATGGTACTCTGATGGTTAGAGCAATTATAAGTTCATTAAAAAGTTTTTAAATCCTTCTCTGTCGGATTTTTTTACGAATTTTTGACCTCAAAAAATCATTTTTTTTCCCTTGCTCAAAATTAATGTATATTTATAAGTTATGTATGTATATGTATAATGTATAATGTATATGTATAAGTTATTTTTTATCAGTAAGCAGTTTTTTTCACTTGTTTTACAGTTGGAAAAATATGATATCCCATTCACTGATCTCCAGTTTTCCTTGCAATGCACCTTAGGTTTAAATTTTAAAAATTACACTGTGATAATATATATATATTTCTACTGCTTTGAGGTGTGTAAGTTAAATATCTATCAAAAAATAAAAGTATTTGTTTATAAATATTTGGAAAATTTATTTAAAAATTATTTTAGCAATTAGTACTTGACTGTTAAAACAGCATTACAATCTTCCTTGGACATCAGAGCTTAAAAATTGCATTTATCACAAACCAAAATCACGTATTATGTATTATTTTTTCCTTACTTTGTCAAACAAAATTTTGATAATAAATATCAAAAATATCATGAATGGTTTTTTTTTTATTTGAAATTATACCACATATCACAAGATTCATTAGATGTTATTAGTGTTAGATTTCAAGTAGGAAATCTCACTGCAATAATTGTGAAGAAAGTAATGCTAGTTGCGCCATCTCGTATAAATATTCAAAAGTACAAAAATATTCTGGAAATTAAAAAGACGTGTAAGTAGCAACAAATTCAGTATCAAGGATAAAATCTTTCTTTGCATCACGTGCCATGTGACGCCAACAAAATGGGCACAAAAACGCCAAATATATGACATGCAAAGCCGACAGTGAAGGAGTTAATGCTGGTAAAATAAATTATTCACTTATTAGTTATCATTTAAAATCTTATAAATCTAATCTAAAATAAATCTAACAAACTTTTTCATAGTATTTAAATTTTTTCACGAAAACGTGTTTAGAATTTGGGTATGACTTAGGTTTGAATAAATACAGTATATATATATAAAAGATAGTAAAGAAATGTTTAAGATCTGTATTTTAGTTTTTAAATATTTATCAGTGTACTGAATCTCAGCAATAATTAATACAGTATTGACACGGAAATATTTCGTACAATTGAAAAGTTCAGGTGAATTTCATTTAAAAATAAATTTGTTTATGAGTATACCAAAAACAGTCAACTTTCAAAAGTCGTTTTTATTAATGTTCGAATTTTTATTTTACATTTCTGATGTATGTTGTCTAAAAGAAGATTAATATTATACATATTGATTTATGCATTTTTGTATTGAATTTTTTTCAATTATTGGAGACTAAGACGTTTCATGTTTTTGTGATATTTTTAATGTAATACTGTGAAATCTTAAGGTTAAATTATTTCTCATATACACAACATTGAGTTTTTAATTTATTTTTTGGGGGGTGGGTGGGGTCCTAGACAATTGACAATTGTAGGCATTTTTTTCCACCAACAAATCAATCACCTAAGAAGAATATTAAAGAAATTTATTCAAATCCTGCAAAATTACTAGTTCTTTGTGTAGTTATTTTTGAATTTTTCTAATTTGTATTAAGAAGTTTTGCTATCATGGTTTATTGAAACTATTGTAGTGAATATGTTATGTATTGCTCATAATTAGGTTTTTGTATTTATAGGTACAGTAACTAGCTAAAAATAGAAATTTAATAGATTCCTCTGAATTAAACTTGTATTCAGTACAAGTTTGAAACTGGGTTCTTTTGTCTTTTTATTTAATCTAAAATAATATTTTTAGTATATTTTCATTTGCCTATTCAAGCAATTTTTTAAATTCATGAACACTGTTATAAAATATCAACGATTATTTTATTATAGATTCATTTAGTCATTTTTATAATTTCAGTTTATTTTTACTAATTATTATTTTATCAGTTGAATGCAAATTCTATAAAGTTACTCATTCAAATCATTTGGCTTTTAATCTGTCAGCTTATATATTTTTTGAATGGTAATATGATATTCTGCTCAAGATTAACAATTTTTAACCTGTTTCTGTTCAAAGAACAATACCTTATCTGACATGTTTTTTTAAGCAAGTTTAAGTTCTTCCGCATAAATATATTATCTAAATGTATCCCATACTAAAAAGTTTATACACATATAAAAAATTCATTAGTATGAAAAATTTGGAAAAAAAAGTCATCTGAATTAGAAAACACTTCAAATCAGTTTCTAATAGAATATGAATAGCAGTATGGCATTTTTCAGTTTTATTAGCAGTCAATGAAATGACTATTATAAATTACTATATTAAAATAAGTGGTTTTTTATAAAAGTAATAATCATATATTTTAAGAAAAATATTACGTGCATTGAAGATTTATATTTTTCATTATTTCTTTTTCAATTTTTATTTCTCTTGTAATAAATGAAAATGAAAACAAGTATTCAAAATGTTTTGGAGTAAATGAAATGTAATGAAGTTCAAACTGGAAATTTTTTGAATATGGAAGCCAATGTAAAAAAAATGCATTATTGCTATACACTTTGGAATTGATGGATGTATTAATATGGATGTATGAACTTACCCACACTTAACATACACCTATTCAAATCGTAATTATTCAAAAGATCAGTTTTTACATAAAGTTTTTTTTTCTGCTTGAATATTGGGAATATTCAAGAAAGATTGGATTCTAGAAAGAATATTAAACGAAATGTCTTTAAGTTCATTGATTATCAATGAAACTGCATGTTCAATTATTGATGTAAATCCTTTTATATAATTTTGCATATCTGATTGTACTAGTTCTTCCTTCACTGTTCAGATCTGTTCATCCGGGTGTGTATTTCTTCCCAAATATTTGTTAAGATCAAAATATACTGATCTTTTTTTCATTCTCTTATAAAGAACCAGAGAACAATCTTATTTTACTTTGGCCTCCACAATATTCTCCCCTTGGTTATTAATTTTCCATACTCCTGAACTAGTCTTTAATAAATTATTTTATTGAAATGGTTTATCTTCACTTTCAGAAAACTGTTCACCTTTATCAATTTCCGTAAATTCTTGACCTGTATTATGTTTTTTTCGTAGAATTTGACATTTCTGGATTGTTTCAACAATTTTGTGATTTAAGTGGAACACATATAAATAAGTGTAATAGAGTAAAATAGAAACTAAAAATATAAAACAAACATCTTGCACTCTTTAGCTTTTATCACTTTTTCTTTCACAAAAGTCATACACTCAACATTTTCTTTATGTAGTAGATACATTTCTGGAGAAATGTTGCATGTTATTTGAAAACCATGCAAGATGGCATAGAAAACTAAATTTAATTTGAAAACTGATAACTTCTGATATGTAATTTTAATGAGAAATATGACTTAAAAATTATTTACCTAGGTATTTTATGTAAAATTACATAGCATAAGAAAAAAAAAATATTTTAAACTAAAATTAAGTGTAAAAAGCTTAAAAATTGCATAATTATTTGTTGCTATTAAATACTAACCACAACTGTTTGCAATGGCCTTGACAACATTGCTATCATTACTAGATAATGGAGACTTGTATCTGGAAATGTGTTGTTTTGAATTACCAGACTATTTTTCAAAATGGCTTATGCTGTCATTTCTTTTATTAAAAAATCTGCTACAGACAGCTGAACTTTTTATTTTTTTCAGTTCTTCACATAACTTTTGATACCCTGCCAAACAATTCTTTTTCTAATTTTAGAGTACATTTCATGGTTGAATCAATTTTTAAAAGAATGATTCACCATGCATTTTTCAGGTATTAGACCCTCCTAAATTAGCAGTCAGTTGATTTATTTCAGCCTTCTTTAATTAAATCATCTCTTCCACATCTAGAGATTAATCATCACCAACACCTACTGTTGGCATAGCAGAAGTTTGGAGTGGGGTGCCTGTTCAGATATCTTCCTTGTTACTTGAACATGGTTCAAAATTACGAGGTCCATCACCAATAGCCCTTGTGTTTTTTCCCGAGTGCAATATTCATTAAAATCTATTCCAAATAACCAGTTTGTCAATGTCTTCAATTTGTATAAGTCCCTAGACCCTTCTCCAATTTTGTGTACCTAGACTATAATTTTTAAATAGTCTGTTATTTGGGATATTGAGTTACCATTCATAATGTATTCTGGTGGAAGTCCTTTCCAGCAAAAATTTAATGTTGTCACCTTTAACTTCTACTTGGTCAATGAAGCATATGTAAAACAATCCATAAAAGAGGCATTACAGCCCATAGAGGGCCAAGGTCTACTGGGCCCATCTTAATTTTCATGACCTTGGGCACTGAAGTGCATGAGTTAATGTTCCAGTCAGATCTGAAACTTCCAGTGTTTAGTTCTCAAGTAAGTCTCTTGGTACTCATTTATCAACCCACTGAAGGGATGAAAGGTGAATCAACCTTGCCCAGTCAGGAGTTTAAGCCCCAAACTCGTGGCAATATACTATCACTCAGCTTCAATACAATCCATATTCTAATATTTTTTCCGTTCCTCAAGGATTGCGAGATGAACAGAAATAATGCCGACACAAATCCACGATCATAATATTTGGGTTCACATAAGTGATGGAAACCATGCAATTTTGAGTAATGGTTTTCAAATTTGTTAATGTGGAGAGGGTGAAATAACCACATCCTAAAACACTTACATTTTATAGCTGAGAATAACTTTAATGTGTTGCATCTATTTGTCTTAAGAATTCTATCAGTTACTATTACTAACAGAGAAGCTGTTTTTTGTGAAGTCAAAAATAAGATTTGTTATGAGCTGATTTAGTTTTATTAAAAGTAAATCCAGAATTTTTAATCACTTAGTTAAGTTCATTTACAGGAATTGCTTTTATGTTATAAAAATTTTATTCTAAATATGAACAAATATTTCTAGTTATGTTAATTATTCCGATATAAATGATTTTATTCTATGAGAGATCCTACAAACTAGATTCCTACACACAACTCATCATGCACTCCACAAACTTTTATTGGGATGAAGTTCTGATTTCAACCTTGATGCTGGTGGTTCAAAAGGAAAATTGTTATGGAACAATGAACAACTTTTCACCTGTATCAAACCGTTTCCAGAATAGCCCATTTTTGCTCAGGGAAATCAATGACATACAAGTAGCGATTTGCCAATCTCATTGATCAGCAGGAGCTGATGTGGGAAAAAATGGCTACAATTAATGTTCGAGTATGATGTCTGTTGAAAGCTTAGTCTAATTCCGACACAATTGAATTCAGGTCTTTGTGTTAATAAAGAGTATCTTGAAAAATGAAGGACATCCACACTTTTCCTAATCTTGACAGTTTCAGTCTTCTCTGATATATATTAAATCTTCAGAGAAGCTCAAAGTCCTCATATTGGAGGGTGCAATGCCAAGTCAAATGTCATCCTTGTGACTTGACTACAGTTCAAAATTACAAGATCCATAGCCAATAGGTCTAATGTTGCTTTGAAGTGCAATATTAATTAACAACCTTGTCTCCTTTCCTAAACTTCTGAATTGATCATGCTGTTATATGCTGTCATCAACTGTATTAAATTAACAGGTCCACATTTCAGAAGTAATATTTTAACAAAAAAAAAAAAAAGTTATGAAAACAATGCATAAAAATATACAGCCAAAAATTTTGGGCTAAAGCCATAAAAACACCATCAGTTTAATTTTTCTGCACACATTTCAAAACCATCTAATAATAAGGAAAAACTAATTAGGGATTACATCAATTTACTTCAGTTTTTAGCTCTTAATTTATCATATTTCACAAACTGGTTGAAATACTAATCAGTTCTTTCTAAACTGAATGTGAATTGACTGCTATATTTCAAAAAAATGGAAATGTTTTCTTTCAAAACGAGATTCTATGAACACATGAATTTTATTTATTATATACTTATTTTACAAACTCGTTAAATTTGGGATTGAATATTTTTTCCCTTGGTTCGAAAAACATGCACATAATTAGAAAAAGCTTTTCAAGCAAGGTACATGGTTGGTCTTTTGTGTTATGTCAAAATTGTGCACATTAATCAGTTGACTGGAATTTGTAAAAATTTAGATTTAAAGAAAACTTATATAAGTTTTTTTGTATCTACTTAAAATAATTACGGGGACATTGTACAGTTTACAAAGTTTTTTTGGTTGCTAACTATGTGTATGTAAAACAGATTTTTTTGTGTGCTCAAAATACCATAAAAAGCTAACCATTTAATTTAATGAAAATACTTGGAAATTTATGAAATCATTTTAAAATGTCCTACAAAAATTAATGGTACACATATGGAATTTGATTTACTAGTACATCAAACTATGTATAAAGTTGGGATGGGTTTTGTGATATATTGATTTTTATGAATGCTTATTGAAAAAATTCCAAATTTTTTTTAAAAAGTATTGCTTTGATTCTAAAATACATACCAACTTTTGTTATATGTATTAATAATCAGAAAAAATATAAAAGCCTTGGCATTTTAAACGTACAATTCCGCATATAACGCACACACCCATAGTTTGAAGCCGCAATTTTTGTTAGGTATATTCGCCGTATAACGCACATCCCCTTTTTTACGAAGAAAACTGAAATGTACGTGTACAATGCTGTTATGCTTTGAATCGATTTAAGTTATTTTTGTAAGCTTTTGCAAAAATTATATACTTCTAGAACTATAAGCTTTTAAGTTCATTAAGAATGTCACTTTTAAATATAAGTATTTCGAAATATGTAGAAGTCTAATATTTATGATCATCCTTTATTTTTAAAGCTCTCATTTTTATACCCGGCATATAACGTGCACCTGTAAATTTCAATCTTATTTTTAGTGTTAAAATTACACATTATACACCGGATTTTACAATAATTTTATCTTTCTGAGGAAAAGTCAGTTCAAAGTTTTGATTTGCCATTGGGATGTGAATAAAAACAAGCATAAAAGTTATAACCGAGTTTTCAAATTTAGGGAAATTTATATAGAAGAGTATGTAAAGGATAATTTAAGCTAAAAAAGAAAAATTACGATTTATAGACCGATTTTTGTCAACTGAATCCTACTGTGTCCTCTTAGAGTGAAATTCATATCCAGTATTTTATTAAAAGATAATTTTTCATGTTAGTACCATAATGGTTCCATTTTTTTTTTAAAGATTAATGTAGTTTAACAAGTTATAAATAAATTCAACGTGTATTAAAAAAAACTTTTAATGTTACAATGGAAAGATTAGTTATTTTTGTAAAATTAAACCTTTAACACTTTGAGGTATAGACACCATTCCCCTTCCTTTGGTACATCTGTTGTACTGTAAGTAAAATAAATGAGAAAATTTGCATTACAGTATATGTACCACCACATTTTTTTTAAGTCATTATTTTGATCCTTCATTTTTATTCAATATTTTTAAAACACAGATCTAAAAAGTACAAAAACATTCATATAATTTTTTGTAAAATATACAACAGCATTAAAAAATGAAATTTAACCACTACTAAAATCTGGTCTTTGTTTCAGAATTGAATTTTAACTTTATTCTGATTCTGAATTACAAAACTATTTAGTATATTATTCTTTAATATTTTAGCATCAAAAAGAATTAAATTGTATTTTTAAAAAAAGTTGATTTGCTAAATATTACATGATATTTTATCTACATATAAATTAAAAATATAAGCTTTGGTGCATAGAAACACAAGATATTTTTTTCACAAACATTTTAATAAAAACTTATGATATCAAAAACTGGTTTTACAATACTTTAAATCAATCAGGTAAACAAATTTGAGCTCTTTTTCTTTTTACCTTTCTTTCAACAACTGTATAAAATTGAAAGCAATCACCCCTTAGAAATACTTAAAAGAAAAACACTAACGAAAAAAGAACAGTCACAAAACTTTTCACAAGAACAGGATATACATCTTCATTCATGATTATAGAGTGTGATATGTTAAAAAGATCTCTGAACACTTAAAAAGTGGTAGAGTAAAAATTATTCATAAATGAAGATTTTATAGTTTTTCATTCAGGCAGTATTTCGTACAATATTATTTCAGAGATGTCTCCAGTATATGAATATAAACACAGTGTTTCTATTGAAGTTTATCTCAATATGTTACATATAATGCATAAGACTTAAATGAAGCAACAAGCAAAAGTCTAATGCACAGCTAGTAAAACAATTTTACAAATACATCAATAGTTTTTGAAGTAACTTTTTGGCACGAAATACCAAGAAAAGGCTTGCATATGAAATTTAAAGAAAAACTAAGTATTTCAATTTTGTAATTGCATCATTGTCATGCTTGTTAAGTATACACCAAATAAAAAAAAAATGTTTACAAAAAATATTTTTGGACAAGTAATTTAAAGTACAATTTTTATTCAGAAGTACTTATAATTATCTAATAAATATTTAAATATATTTTTACTTTGCTCAGATTGACAATACTGATTTCACACATTAAAAAAAAATTACTGTCAATATTTAACTGCTTTAAATGCATTAATATAAAACTATAGCATTACACTTTTCTATATTAATAAATATTATAAAATCACATTTATAACATGTGCGTAACAAAATGGTAATTTAAGAAAAGTGAGCAAAATTTATAATTGAAATTTTAGTACATAAATTAAAGTTTATGCAGGATATACTTAAATTTTCCCAAATTGGCTATTTAATAATAAATTAGCTATCAAATAATGACAGTATATTTTCATTCAAGCTCAATACCATCACTAAGTGTTTTTTTTTAACAATTCATTTTTAAAAAAAGAAAATTTAAGTCATCTTTCAGGAACATTTCATTAAGTTTTTCCCTTGTAATATATATTTTGGAAAGATTATCAGTATTCAATAAAAATTCTAAACATTTGCAGTTTCTGATCCTTTTTTCAGGATGAATAAATGCGGTACAAACTGCCATGATAATGGAATGTCTTGAGAAGTTTCTTGCACACTTTGGTTACTAATAAAATTTTTTCGCTTGTGATTCTTTATTGCTCCTATAAAAAAAAATCATGACATAAGTATCCACTTAATACACATTGCACTCAAAATTATTTCAATTCAATAAACATTTTTACTAGATTTAAAAATTCCACAGAGAAAGTAACATTAATAGAATCAAATTACTTTATACCAGGGATGGACAAATAGCGGCCTGTACGCCACATGTGGCACACAAATAGATTTTTGCAGTCCTCCAAGACAGTTATAAAAGGTGATAGGGTACATGTTTTATTAAACCAATTCTAAAATTCAATGTGCTAGCAGCTACAGATGATTTCAAATTAGCACAAAATAAATTGAATAAAATTACCATTATTTTATTTAACATTTATTGATTTTTATAGTATAATCAAGACCTTTTCTGAGATACAAAGTTAACTAATGAATAAAATCATTTTAAAAAGGTGCATCTTTTCAGTATCTCCACTTCCAAAATGCGGGCCTCGAGCCAAAACAAAGCCTATGTAAAAAATGGTTAGTCTGCTGTTATTAATCTAATGAAATCACCTATTGCAATGGACTTAGTCACATTGAACCATGGCCAAACAATAAAGACAAACTGAATAAGTACATCACTCTACTAGGTATCGCAGTATGATGATTGAGGTGCAACTCAATGGAATACTTATTTCATCCACATGCAAGATTTTCTTCTATCACAATTTCAGACAGGGAAAAAAAAAAATCAAACCTAAGTCCAAAGATTAACAAGCTTTTACTCAATCAAGAAAGCTATTGAGCTCCATAATAAAAAATGGCAAATGTATCAATTGATAGAAAGTTTTAAAACTGCAGAGAATGATATCATGGATAAAGTCTGTAAAAAGAAATTTAAGGAGTAAGACTTTTATGGCATAATCTAAAAATCTATTTAAATACCATTTTAGAAAGGTAAAAATAATAGGGTACTTTTTGATGAAATGTTTTCGTGTCAGACTGACCGGCACATCTGCTCATGCACCTCAGGGCCCCAAGGTCACGTATACTGAGTTGGGCACAGTGGGCCTTGTCCCTCATGGGATGTCATGCCACTAAGTTAATTGATGAAATGACTAATTGATTTCATCTTAAAACGAATATGTATTTAAAATCTTCATATTTGATCTGCAAATACATATAGAGATTACCTCTTAATGCTACAGAATGCAGCATTTTGAAAAAAAAAAGTGTTCCATTATATTCAAATTACATAAATTTGAAAAAAATAGTGCATACTATTCAATTTTAGTTAAATCCATCAATATCCCAGCATAAAATGTTCAACATATTTTTAAAAATCTTGGCATCGAAAATCAAAATTAATTTCTTATTCACTGAATACTTTCAAATTTTAAGAATAGGACAATATATAGGAGCATACATCATTAAAAAAGTTTTATTAATATTACAACATGAAGTAAAGACAACTTTAAAAAAGCCTAGTTACAATAAATCTGGGTTCTATTCCCAAGCTGGACAAGGTTGACTCAGCCTTTCATCTCTACTGCAGTGTGTTGATAAATGAGTTACAAGCTTGCTCGAGGACTTAAACACTGGGGGTCTCGCTTCAGACCGACCACCTGATTGGGACATCCACTCATGCCCCTCAACACCCAATGGTCAAGTATACTGGGATGGGCACAGTAGGCCTTGGCCCTCATGGGCTGTTGTGCCACTGAGTTTGAGTTACAATAAATATGTAATTTTTTTTTTAAATAGGAATGAATGTTCCCATACAATTTAGATTAACTGAAATTAACTATTTCATTTTTTGGCCTGGGTTTAGATTTTGTGTGATATAGTTAGTTGAGAAAGAGCTCATTATAAATTGAAACAAACAAAATGCTCTTATAAGCCATTTAAAAGATAAACTTCCTTAACAAAAGAGAATGAAATAGTGAATAAAATTTTTAACAGATACAAAAGCTTAAAATATAACCCAATATACAGTATAAATTAAGATTAAAGTATTTTATTACCTTTAGGATATTTTAGCTAAAAAGGTTATATACTAGCAAGTTCTGAGGTAGTTTTAATTGAATCAATATCAATGAATAATACAGTTGAGAAAAGGAACAAGGTTAAGCAATCAAAAGAAAATTCAATGACTTTTTATGTGAACATTTTCTAAATGTACTTATTAATTTATAGCTTTATTGGCTAACTGAAGCAAGATATTTGAATGTACTCTTAACAACACCCTGTGATATTTATTTTTTGCCAAGAAATCAGTGTTCAGCACAATTGATGTGATATGTATTATATATCACATAGTATTTTTAAAGTAAACTTATGTAAATTAATTTCCATAACTAACATTTCAGTCCATCTTTGATACTTTATTATTATATCAATCAATATAATAATAAAGTATTTATAAATATATTGATTGATACAGAGAAAAAGCCTTAATTTTTCTTGTAACACAGTGAATATTAACATGAAAAGATACCAACAAAAATATGTATAAAATAGAAAACTTTTATATGTTACAAAAATGTGAAAAATCAATTTCATGTTAAAAGTTAAGTCATGTTAAAATACTTATGCATCATGAAAGCATCTTATTTAAGAAAAACCTTTCACTCAACAAAAATGTTTTAAATACAATGATCTAATGAAAACATTTTTATAATTATAGAACTTTCTCCAAGGATGTGCAAAAGTGTTTCAATGTAGAAAATGCACCCATTTTAAACTCATAAATATCAAAACAAGTTATACTTTATATACAAAATTGCATTTTCATGCAAGATGCAACATTTTCCCCAAAATGTTTGTTTAGTCATACTGAAACAATGATTTACTAAATATACGAGAACAACCAGATGCAATTATTTATAAAATCTGATAATTTACACCTGTCATTCTTTGTGAGAAATTGGCAGATGTACTGATATCAAAGTTTTATCAACAAGGTTGTCCCAGATAAAATTGAATCCAACTGCTATTCTTAATAACAGAAACTTCAAAAAATTAATAGTACCAGAGACATTCTAATAGTAGAAATCTCCATACAAAAATTTTTTACCTAACACACATTAATAGTTGTTATATAATAATAGACTAATAAAATTCCTTTAAGCTTCTGTATAAGTTTAGCACTCTCACTGGGTAGTTATTTTATTAGGTATTTCAAATCTACATTTTAAAGTTAAAAAATACAAATTGTTAGAATTTTTATTTTAAAATATAGACTTAGATCATAAAAATCTGAGCATAAAAGAAAACAAACAGAAACAGCATGGAGTGCACAGCTAAATAGTTGGAAGAAACGCATACTCATGGAAATCGCAGGTGTGCAGCGAGAGGGTTTAAACAGCTTGAAAAGATGCAAAATAACTTAAGCATAAAGATGTATAAAAGCACATAAAAACTATTATAGTACAAAAATAAACATCTAGGTGCAACAACGTAGTTAAAAGCCAAAAAGAGTAAAAGCTGGCAGGTATGCATTTAATAATTAATCTCTCAATAGTAATTTTTTACGATAAAGAAACACAGTTTACGAAATCCAAAATTCTCTTTTTTAATTCTGTTGTACAACTGAGTTAAATTAAGAAGCACTAAGAAAATAATTAGAACTGTGGGGAAAAAAAAGAGACAGGAATATCTAAACTATTTCAAATAAACAGTATAAATATTTTGTAGTATTAAAGGTTAACAAAAGTATATACTACAAACAGCTATTTTTTAAAGTATTTAAAGAAATATATTGTATGAAAATAAAATTACAAATACTTACTGGTAAGTAATATAGCCTATAATAACAATCATCTGAAGAATTGCAAATATAAAGAAATATGATGTTGGTAAGCAACTTGTTGGTTGAACGACTGGACAAGGACCACCCTATTTAAAATAATTTTAAAAAATTATAAACAAGAAAAGCAACACTAAAACACAAGAAAATATTACATAGTATGAATTAAGAACTTCCTCATTTTTTTAAATACATATTAGTTACTTCATAAACAAAATTCTAATTATTTAACAAAAGTCAACCTTGAAAGATTCTGCTTAAAAATAAAAAATAATTTAATAACAGCTCTATAAAAATCCCATTTTATTAGCTCATTCTTAGGTCAATATCAGAAAAAAAAGTTTTTTTATGATTGGTAAATAAAGAAGATATTTTTATTAAATAGTTATTTACAAAATTAAAACAAATGCATTCTTACAATTCCAAGCATTCAGAAGGCATACAACACTTCTAGGATATAATATAAAAAATGTTATATGAAAAATGCATAATTACCTTTTGATATGTATATGTATAAGGATAATTAATTTATTACCTAAACAAAATTCTATTTTCTATTTAACATATTTTTTCTCATTATATTTAATTTTTTCTCTTACTATATCCTTAACACAGGTAGCTACACCAGGCTGACAACATTTTTCATGGGATTTTCCTACTAATTTCACTTTCAGAGCTTTTAGTACTATTATTTTAGATAAACCTTGCCTTTTCACAACCAAGACACCATCTCTTAAAACATTTGGAGGCTGATATATTTTTAAAATTTTGAAAATAGGTTTCATTTATATCTAACAAAGATTCTGGAGTTAAATTAAGTAATAAGCAATAAGATTTCTTATACATACATGTTATATATATATATATATATATATATATATATATCTTTTTGCGTGAAATGTGTTTCAATACTTTTTGATAAAAAATATAAGAATTAAACAAATTAAACATTAAAAGTTCTGAAGTCTTTTACAGCAATAATTTATTTTATAGAAATAAAAAAAAATAAAAATAAATAAATAAAAAATACCACTGATTATCAACTGAATTTTGAACAAAGTAACAACATTCTATAATTAGGATTTAATTAATTAACAAAAAGGTCTATATAACCAGCTTATCAGTTATAATAATTTTTTTTATTCAAATTTAAAACAGTTTCCAATGTAATATAATCAAATCCTGAAAAAAATACTGTATTATTTGATAAGATTAAGTTTGATACAACTTAGGAAAAATACTCAAAGTAATTAAAGCAGAAATAAGTTTTTTAAAGATTTAAAAAGCTTCATTCTTTAGGAGGTACTAAAATACAAAAAATGATTTACTTATGTTGCAATATCCATTCAATGATTCACAGTGTGTGTGTGAAACCTTACTTTCAATATACTAACAGGAAATCTATTTTACCTGAGATTTTGCAGCTACAGCAGCTAGATCTCTTTTCACTATATTTAAAGCTTCTTTAACTTCTTGAAAGTGAGCTGCGGCTTCAAAAGCAGTTCCTCCAGATGGTTTTCCATCACCTTGCTTAGCAATAATTGTTCCTGTTCTTTGATGTATATCAGTGACAAAGGATCTGAAAACAGTTCCTTTGTTTAAAATGAGGCTATACTTTGGTACTTATTACAATTCATATATTCTAGAAGGTATTTTAAAACATATCACAGGAAATGCATTTTCACCACTATATTTATAAGAAAGAATAATAAAATTTTATAACAAGAAAATCATTAGATGATTAAAGACTATATTAGAAAATAATGCATAATTTGCAAAAGATTCAATCATGAAGTAACCCTTTTGAAAGCAATTTTTCAAAGAATGATGTATGATAATTCTTAACCTGACCCATATGATGTTATAAATATAGTTTATTCTGAAGTGTAAAGAACCATATATTGCGCTTTCCTCACACATACACATGAAATATATGAAAAAAATAAGCTTCATATATGTAATTTAACTCTTTCCAAAATACATTTAAAAGCAATGATGCATATATCTACACAATTGAAGTGATGCAGAAATAATTTATAACACTAGCTTGATGTAATTCAAAATAAAAAAATTAAATTCTTAATGATGTAGAATTTCTAAAAAAATATTTGATGTTAATATTTTTGCAAACATTTGTTAAGAAGCACTGAAGCAAGAAATGATTAAAAATATATGTACTTTATATCACGAGCAGACTGGACAAGTTCCCGTTGACCACCGAGTAAAGCTTCAACTTCGTGTCTTCCTAAACCTCCTCCTGCAACTTGTGGCGGGGGCATGCCTTGCCCTTGAGGTACACCTGAAAATTAATTTTTCTATAAATAACATTTTTGATTTATAGTTTAATTTAGTTTACAATCAAGTTTCATTTCCATATCAAGTAATTTTAAACATTGAAAAGTTATAGCTCATGTTTCAAATTATTTACACCTTTTTGAACCAATTTACACCTTTTACACCTATTTGATCCAATCAAGATACAAAAAAATGACAACCTTCATTTAATAATGTAAACATTTACAGGTATCAACAAACAAAAAAGTATAAATACACATCTCCCCCAGAGAAAATTTCTATAAATTTATAAAATAGTTACTATTTAAACATGTCACATTTATCATTTCTAAAATTATTATAGTATTTATTACTCTCAAATTTATTTCCATGCTAATTTGATAACGGGGGTAGTAGCGCCAAGTGGTTGTTTATGTTCGGCAACATGGGCGATAAAATTGTAATATGGTTGCCTTGAAATTTCTTTCGTTTGGCGATGTGGTTGCCATGGAGATGACGTTTCTTGTAGTTCATTCTAATTGGGTTTTTTGCACATGCTAATCCTGTTAATTTCAGAAGATTTTAATTCTAAATACTTCATTCTTATTGGTTTCTTTTTATTGTGCGGTCAAAATTTGCATTTCAGACGTTTATAATTCGAATTCTTCGAAAATGCTATCATTTTCAGTCACCTGCTGCTTTGCTTTGTTCTGTTTTTCTCCAGAAAATGGACATTTACACAGTAATTGGTGAGTACCAGGATTTTTTTTCCAGGACTTTCTTTGGTCCTAAAGGTGTACCCAATTCATACTTTTGGTCAACTTTATTTTTAAAAAATAATGATTATCTTTTCTCATTCCTTTCCAAAATTTCAATGATTTCGAATGCGGTCCAATGCGAGAAATGTGGCCGCAACATGAAGGTTGCTCCGGACACATCGAAAAAATTGGACGGTCGCATCTTTAGCTGTGGAAATTCACGCTGCCGCAGTAAGAAATCTATCCAATTCAACTATTTTTTTTCAGGAAGCAAATTGCCTATTTCAACCATTCTTCTTTTAATTTATGAATTTCTTCCGATGTTCCTCGTTCGCTCAAATTCATAAGGAGCTCGGAATTTATTCACAGGCTGTTGCCGATTGGCGCAGCTATGCGTCCGATGTGTTAACAGATCATATTGTCATTAACACAGAGAAGCTTGAGGGGGGGGGATAAAACGGTTGAAATTGATGAGAGTAAAATTGGGAAAAAAAATATAATAAGGGTCATTACGTGGAGGGACAGTGGGTTTTTGGCAGTGTAGAGCGCGAGATGGGGCACTGCTTCCTGGTTGCAATTCACGACAGGACGGCAGAAACACTTCTCGGCCTTATTGAATTATGGATCGAACCAGGATCAATTGTTATATCGGACTGCTGGAAATCTTACGAAAGGTTGAGCGAAAGAGGCTATCATCACCTTACAGTTAACCATTCGCTCGAATTCGTTGATTCCGAGACCGGTGCTCTCATACTAATACTATCGAAGTTACCTGCCTGAATATAATCAAAAAGGAAGATTTGAAGGATATATCGCCTGGTACATGTTCAGGAAAATTTGTTTCGTTCTGAAAGAGGACCCATTCGTTAAATTTCTTGACCTTGTTCGCAATATTAATTGGGCTGAATGGAGAATCGTTTCAGGAGGGGGAATCGAATTCATAATCCTTTCGTAACATTTTCAACCACATGCATTGCACTTTTTTTTCATTTTTTGAATTTTTAAAAAATTCCTTTTCATTATTACAACCAGTTCAAAAAATGCACTTTTCACACTTCAATCAATTACCTTTCGTAATTATTATAGTCCTCATATTCCTTTCCTTTTACAAAAAATAAAAATAAATCCTGGTACTCATCATATCCCATGCTTTCGTCCACATCCATAAAAGGTAAGTACACTATTTCACTACCTATTTTCACGATATTCATCAACATTATTCTTTGGTTACATCTAAAATAGTCGGAAATCATGCAATTCAAATTATTTTCCGTCCTGATGTCTAAGCGGACGCCGCCATATTGGATTCCAGTCCAGCTACAGCAAACCCTGCTAGGCGCAATTACCCCCATTATCAAATTAGTTCCTTTATTTCTATAAAGCTACTAAATAATATTGGTTTTCATAAAGCAATGCCAATATAAATTAAAAATTGTATACTTATTTAAAAGAAAATATTTTAAGTTAATTTTTTTTTTCCTTCACACAACATGACCCAGGAAACTAAGCAATTAATAAAAGTAAGGTCTACACAAGGATATAATACAAATGATATGTTCAGTATGGTAATTTTAAAGTCTAAACACGAATATTCTTTTAATAAGAATATTATTAATGTAATAAAAAAATACGTTTATATTAACATAATTTAAAAATCATACAATAAAGAAAATTCCAAGTTGTATTAAATATTTTTAAATGCTAATAGCAAAGCAATTCATATAAAGTAACTAATTAAGTACCTCCTGTTTGAACAGCTGAAAGCATGGACAGTGCTCTTTCCTGACGACCAATTACTTCATCAATCTTGCGATGGAGACCTCGCAGGATTTCAAAAATGGAACTTTGGCCTTGAAAGATTTGCTGAAGCTCTCGTTGTTGAGATGTCTCATACTTAAGAGAAATTTCATAGTTCATTAAATGCAATATTTTACAATGTTATAATGCGCGATATAACAATACATACCGTACTTTCCTGTATATAATCTGCAGCGGCAAATTATCCGCAAAGCCTTTTTTCCCGAGTAAAAAAAACATTGTTTAATCCGCGACAGTTTTTATGGCGAATAATCCAAAATTTAAACTGCCGATAACGAGTGTCACATAAAATAAAAAATACACAATATAATTAAAAATAAAAGTAAGAAATTGTAAAGAGAACAAAATTTATTATGAAATGTTTTTTTTAAATATGTATGATAATATTTTTTATGATAATCTCTTTTTGCTACTGCCATCTATGTTTTGAGTTGTTTAACAAAACATTGCACGTGGAAAAAATTCTTCCTTTTTTTTTAATTTAGCAAGTTAATAGCAAAAAAATTAAGATCGAGACTGCTTTCCCATTGTCTTTTTCTTTTAAAATCCATTGATTTATTTCTTCCTCTAATTCTGGTCAGTGAGGTTTTCCACAACAATCGGCTCTTTAACTTCAATCACAATTTTCGAAGTTGGTCTTAGAATTTCTAAGGGGTCCAGAACAAGGTCTTATTTTTCTCCACAAACGAATATTCGATTCGACAACATTAAAAAGCCTTGCAGCTTCCCAATTTCAGTAGCCTTCTTTATAGCTTTTAACTTGAAGTTTGCAGTGTAACTTACACGCTTTCCCTTCAACATGTGAAAACTTTCAAAGGACATAATAGCTCTAGTCAAGAGAAAATTGGAAATGGCACCAGTGACTGTTTTTTTTCTCTCCCGAGGAACCAAATTCATTTTTGAATGTAATTGGACAAAAACTAGTTATGGCTGAAATACGTCAGTCCAGTCTTGAAAGCGCCATCTATTATTTATTTTATAAAACATAAACAGCATTTCTTTCAAAACTTTATTGTTAGCTTTTCTGATCCAGAATGTTTTTTCTCAGACAATCCGCGGCAGCATATAATACGCACAATGAAATTTGAAACTTTTTTAACACATAATCAGTGGATTATATACAGGAAAATACAGTACAAAACTTTTCCTGTCAAACTCAATTCTTCTAAAGTACCTTTGTATTTTGCAATAAATTTCGCATGCAAAACTAAAAGACTAACTTATAACACCATACTTTAACTGCATTTTATATTAAATTAAATTTTTTAAAATTGCTTTATAAAATTCTGCAAATTTTTGTCTTATTTTGATTAATCTACATTTTTAAAATCAAATACACACTTAAAATTAAATATATGCTC
This sequence comes from Trichonephila inaurata madagascariensis, assembly GCA_019973955.1. NCBI lineage: Eukaryota > Metazoa > Arthropoda > Arachnida > Araneae > Nephilidae > Trichonephila > Trichonephila inaurata. The sequence continues at coordinate 651,818 of BMAV01014657.1, read as the reverse complement.
ACTAAATTTTAAGAAAACATATGCAGAGTAGTTTTTACTTAACACATTTTCCCCATGAGAAAAAAAAAATCACACATTTAAATTAACTTATACTTTAAAAATTTTATTTCAATAGGCAAATTCTTAAAAAAAGAATTGTACATACTGCTTCATCAGGGTTAAACTCCATATCCTTCCTTTTTGCTTCATCGGGATGCTCTTTGCGGTATCTAAAAGTAAAGAATCCTTTCTAAGCTACAATACATTCAAATAATATTAAATGCATTTGCATACTATTTTGACAATAGAAAATAAATCCCCTCCCCCATAAAAGTTCAAACTTTTATTTGTTTGAGATAGTATTACAAATAAAATTGTAAGCATTTTTTATACTTGATTATCTAATTGGCTTCACATAATATAAATTTATTCTATGAGGGAATTTAGTTTTAAGTTCCACACAAGAATTTTTACACAAATAAAACTTATTTCCACTTTATTAAAATGGTTTTAAATTTTCAAAATATAATTCATCGAGGAAAGAACACTTAATGATTTATAAACAATATCATTACAATCAGACTCCCCCAAAATTTTACAAAAGACATTCACTTACTCTTCCTTTTGTTTTTCTAATTTATCTTTATATTCTTCATATTCTTTAGAGAATTTTTCCTTCTCAGCATCCCCAATGTTTTGAGAGGTCTAGATATTCAATTTGAAAAATTAGTTAAAAAGGTAAAATTATACATAAATATAAAATTTAAAAAGTTAAATTATTTTCATTTCAATGATACACATATTTAAAACAAAGTGATCAGGCAGTGGCAGTAATGCTACACATTCTTAAATTTTTTTCATTTGTTTCTAATTTACACAGAAAGAATTAATTGCACAAGTACAGTCGAACCTCCATATGAACCTCTATATAGCGAACTTTTTCCTGGAACCAAGAACATTTCACGATTTTCTTCATAAAATAACCTCCTAATAGCGAAGTGCATTTTCTATATAATGAACATTTTCTCTTGAGATTCAATTTTTTTCTCACTATCTTTAAAGTATTTCTGGATATTTCAAGTTATTCTCTCATTTTATGGTGGTCATAAATTTGGAGCTGGTTTTGTTAGGTGCTAATTCGCTGAGAGCAATAGAATGCTAGGCATTTTATCCAAGAAGTGCAACCTTTAACCCTCATTGTCCACTTCAATAGAAATATCTTTGATATCCCCTTTCACCCTCAGTAGAGTTGACTCTCAAGTCCCTGTGCTCTTGAACTAATCTGTTTATTTGTAGTGTTGATCAGTCATACTGGTAACTTTGTTTCCAGTGGCTTGAAAATGTTCATTCACTAATTTTAATATAAATTACTTTTCCTTAATGTTGAAAATTCAGTATATTCCTCGACATTTTTTTTTTTTTACTTGATTTTCCTTGCAATTTTTTTTAATAGGTAAGATATATAATATGAAGATATTAATTTACAAAAAGGTGTGAATAATTACTTTAAATAAAAAGTGTTTATGAATTTAAAATTTGTTTTATATAGTTTGTAGAGGATATTGGAAGATGAGCCTCTAAAAAATGAGTTTTCCATATAATGAATTTTTTTTTCAGGATTTAGCGAATTCGTTAAATAGAGGTCCGACTGTAGTTATATTCAGATCATAGAAAGAAATTAAACATTTGAAAGAAATAAGTAATAAGATTTCAGCCTCAAGACAAAATCTTAATGTAAAATATTTAACATAAATATAACATGTTTTAGAGACAAATGAGGTTGCATAAAATTTACACACTTCATATGAATATATTTATCATTAGAACTTATTATATAATTAAATTTATTACAAGATTAAAAATATATTTCCATATAAATATTTAAAAAATACTTACAGGTTGAGTGCCAGGAGGATACAAACTGTATGTAAGGAATTTTAATGCATCATGATCATCTAAAGGGAAGAAAATACTGTTAAGTCTTTTCAGCAAAAAATATATGTACATGTAATGAAATAAATATTAATACAAATATACCTTTTAAATACATTCTAATTTATATTTGGATCTTTTTGATTATTATCTAAATCAGGAACAGGAAACTGTATCTGATCGAGAGGCACATTGTGAATGCGGAGGATGCTGGAGGGGGCCACATGTTTTTAAAACAATTGCATTCATTAGTTAACTTTGTGGTTCAGAAAAGATATTGTACCCCAAAAAATCAATATATATGGGTTAAACAAAATAATGACAATTTTATTCAATTTATTTACCACACCAATTTCATATCTAAATCCAGTGGCTGAGTGGCAACGTATCGCACTTCCATGCCACAGTCAGACTGACCACCTGACCGGAACATCTGCTAATGCACCTTAGTGCCCAAGGTCATGAAAACTGAGATGGGCACAGTAGGCCTTCGCCCTCATAGGCTATTGCACCCCTGAGTTTAGTTTAATTTTATATCTATAGCTACAAGCACATTAATTTTAGAATCAGTTCAATGAGGCAAATGTGCCCTATCACATTTCTTTACAATTTTAAAATCAGGAATGAGATTGCTTGTTGAAATTTTTATAACATTTCCCTTGCTAGTTATTGTGGTTAATTTCAGTTCAAAGCATATTTCCCGACTGTCTTTAGAGGTTAATATTTATCCACCCCTGATCTGAATGATTAAATAAAAGTAAAATGATATACTTTAGAAATACTTCATGCACCCTAATGACCAATTCAGTTTTATTACAAAATAGCTTATCTTCCTTATTTTCCATTGATTTGTTACACTTTAAACTATTGCAGTTTTTTCTTTAAAAAAAAAGTACAATTTTAATTATGCCACCATAACAGCATATCAGTTCTAATAACATAATAGTTCTTTAAAAAAAGGGATGTTTATAACAAAAAACTAATATTTTATATTGTTATTGAGTGTGGAAGGGAGAAAAATACATTACACACAGTTTGATATCTGGTTTTAAAGAAATTAAAACTTCTCTAAAACAATTTTAAAAAAGTCTTATTAAACTACAAATTAAATAAATATGCATGCATTTCAATTTTAGATAAATCAATTGAAAAAAAAAAGTTTAAGGGTTCAAATACACAAAATATTACGAGTTAAAACTTACATTTTAAATAAAGCATTTTTGTAAAATATTTTGTAATAATTACACTATTTTACGTTTATATTTTAAAAATTAAAATTTATCCCGAGATTAAGGTTAAAAAGAAAGAATATACTTTAATCAAAATACAAATATTCTAATTTCCATTAAGGGGTTGAAAAAAAACAAACAGAATTATCTATAAAGCTTACCAGCTAATCCACCAATAGCTGCAGAAATTTAAAACATTCATATATATATTGATTGGATATTAAACATACAGGATATAAGACACAGATATTTGTGTTGTATGCATTTAAGCTGATGCTAAAAGCTTTACAAATCTTGCAGATTTTACTGAGCTGAAGATCAAAAATTCTCTTCTTAAATTTATATTTATAATTGAAAATGAATTTGAATGTGCTTTTTATAGACAAATATTAATGCCTACGCTAGAATGCAAATGACACAGCTGTTAATTTAAGTATACATCAAAATTTATTTAAATAAAAACAATCTTGGAAAAATCCAGGTTAATTCAATCATTTTAACAACAAAATTATTCATAAGCTTACCAGCTAATCCACCAGTTGCTGCAGAAAGACCAAAGTAACCAGTTTGAGGGAGATAAATATTCTCAGCTCTAACACAGAGTTCAAAATCTTCATCATTATTTGTATTGCCATTGTGAAAGAGAATCTATTCAATTTCAAATTAACAAATTACAAAACCTTCGTAACAGGCAACTTTACTAATTAAATAATAAAAAATAAAAAAAATTATTGCAATTCACACTTCTTGTTACAAATAGGCCAATATCTCATTGTAAATCGGTTATTAATAACTAGAATACATATGTACAAAATATTGATTGTTTTGTAAGTTAAAGAATTTTGGTACTTACAGTCAGCACATTTTTATAATATTCAATTTTTGCACGAACTGGAAAAGGCTTGTTACGAAAATCTCGTTGGCATCCAGCTAACTGCTGAGCAACTCCATCACTATATAAAATACATAATTAATAAGATATCTGCATATTTAGAAGGAAGCTGCAAAAGAATTTTTAAGATCAATGTCTAACTTTTTTTTACAAAATAAATGATTTAGTTTCTTTAATAACCTCTACATATAGATCCTTAAAACATCCAAAGAAATGATTATGATTACACAAAAATTATAGATTTATTTTAAGTTTTTTTTTATGAATTTTGAATGAAGAAATTTAGGGTTTTTTTACCTTTGGTGATCAAAAGCCTTGGTGCCATCATTGTACATAGCCATAATGTATGGATTATTACCCTAAAAATAGATTGTGAATATTTATTCAAAGTAAAATATACAAAACAGAAATATTAACATGTGTTTTCGAAGTAGTGCCAATTTTTAAGAAGTACATTAAAAAAAAAAAATTAAAAAATCATATTCATGTTTTTAAATATTAAAGATATAAAAGTTAATACATGGGTGGATCAAAAATGAACTGGAATTTTTAACCTATGCACACGGTTGAGATGCTAAGATGGCACTTCAGAATGTACCATGGAAGAAATTATCTCTGTTCACCAACTGCTTTTTTGAGTTAGTAGCAGAATGAATTCAAAGAAGTTATACCTTCAAGTGGAGCCACATATAATTATAAAGTTTTTGAAACATGAAGGTGTAAAATCAATCAAAATTTTCTGATCATTGGCGAAACAGCTTGAGAATAAGACATTAAAGATTCATGTGTGTCACCAGGCCAAATCTATTGCAGGAAGACAAGAACAAGTGAAGAAGAGAAGCAAAGTCCACCCTCCATCCATCAGCATCATACATAATGTAGCTGTGTATTACTGGCAACTTTTAGATGCAGGGAAATTTGCTTATTAGCAGGAGAAAAATACCAGAAATTATTTTGCTGCATTACAACACAAACCAATATGGTTGCTTTACAACAAAAAAAAACTTGAGTAAATTCACAAGAAACTGAACATCCTCTTTACTTTCTCGATTTGCTTTGTGCGATTTTCATTTATTCACAATGCTGAAAGAGGATTTAAGGAAACAGCGATTTGATAACCCGTATCGGCATATCTGATAATCTGTATCTGTGAATATTTCCGTATTAGATACTCTATCCCTTTCCAATTCTTTAAAAATATCGGTGTCAGAAAATGACACATTTATTATTCTAGTATACTCTTTTGTTGCCAGTCATTTTTGTTTCACCATTTGAAATATAAAAGATATTTCACTAAATGATACACAAAATATTAACCTTAATGCTAGGACTATTAGTCTTAAAAGGACCTATAAAACTGTAGAATCTCTATCCTGAAAAGCAAAACTATTCAGAAACATTGATAATGTGTGTACATATTTATGTCACAGACAGAATTGAAGAGCATGCTCTCTTTATTTACATATTTCAGCAGCATCTTAAAAGTTACCAACCTGCATCTAAAACTTTATAACATTTTTCTTTTCAAATGATTTCAACTTTAGAAAGGGCTGTAAAAATATAGAAAAAGTCTCTTGAATTTGATAAAAATTACACGACAGAAATTTCCCATAAACATTTCTTTAAGTTCAAATGAACTTTTTTTAAAAAAAAAATACTTAAAATTTAAATTTACACACAATTTTGAGAAAATAGATATTCACTCTTTTAATATTTTCAACAACTTTATAGAGATTTTATTTTAACAATGATTTTTAGAGTTATAGATTTTTCTTTCATAAAATAAAGTTAAAAATACTAGCACATTATTTAAAACTGGCAGATAACTTACCCTGTTATCATTATCAAAGGAATCAAAGAAGACTCCCAACCCAATCCAGTTATCATTACTGCCAAATACTGGACCTTCAACACCTTTATTTTCAGTATACCAAAATGCCTATAAATAATCAGATTATAAATTTTAATATACAGTAGAAAATGTTTTTGTGCTGTCTTTTTTTTATGCGCTTTTATTTATGTGCGATTTTTTATGTGCAATCTTTTTTTATGCAGTGTAGGAATTTCAATGGCTTTGGCGCCACTGTAATGTTTCCCGTCTATTTACCAGTGGCGTAACTGAGAATGTTAGCACCCCCACTCCACTGAAAGTCAGGTTTCACCTTTAATATTTTATAAATTGGATAAATACATATTTAGTGTTAGTCAGGCCTTGGGCCCCTAGAGTCCTGCCCCTTTTCGTGACGTGGGGGTTACATTACGCCACTGAAATGTAGACACTTCAAGATGCTCTGTTCATTTGTTATAAACAATCTCCCGACAATGCGCATTCAATTGCTTTCTCTCAACACTCCAGCAGCCTGTGCTTGATTGAAGACTAAACTTTCAATGACAGTGACATTATCCATAATTTGATAGATTATGAAGACGGACAAGAAGATCCGGATTCTTTGAGAGCGGATAAAAATATGTAGGGATCCAGCTTTCCAACAAATTGGAAAAGCATTTTCTTAAAATAGATACAAATTAAGAAACGAGTATAAAATTCCAAAAATGGGCTTCAATCATGCATATCTGGTTATCGTGACACTTGAAAGCAACTGACCCCCCCAACCTTCGTCACAAAAACTTACCATAAAATCTAGCGTATAACGCACACTTTGAACACAAAAAATAGGATCGAAACTTAAGGATGCGTGTTATACGCCGGGTATGAAAAGGTTAGCTTTAAAAATAACAAAAAAGGTGAGCATAAAAAAAAATTTACTTCTACATGTATTGAAACGCTATTTAAAAGAAACAACTAAGAGTTGTAGTTCTAGAAGTATACTATTTTTTCAAAAGTCTGGGATAATACCATGAATATATTACTTCAAAATGTGAGAGCAATGTATACTTATATTTCATATATATTATACGCTGGATTTTATGGTATCTTTTACTTTATGTTGCCAAAAAATAAATCAATTGAAATTGTACCTTCAAGTATAACGAAAGCGATTTTGAACTTATTCATCACAGGGCTTTGGATTATGATGAGTAGCAATGAATTATGTATGTGCATTTTGAAAACTTATCTGTGTATGCAATGAGGAATTATGTTTTTAAAATGTTTCCAAGTACAATGTTTAATTATTTGTTTCGTTATGGAAGTACTCTTACATAAATTTCATAAATGATTGGCATACTTATAAATGCGACTTTTTTACGCGGTCCCTATCCACAGCATAAAAACAAATTCGGTAGTATTTCAGGAATTGTTTTTTATATATATGAGAATTTATGAAATTTTTGAACATTTTTTTTGTGTGCTTATTTTTATGCGGTCCCTATCTATTGTACAAAAACAGGTTCAACTGTATAGTTTATAAATAGGCACAAAAATGTACAACACAGACAAATCAATTCAAGCAATTTTAAAGCAAAATAGCATATTAGAAATAGTTTACTCAAATCTAATTCTATTTAATCCACCATAAAAAATGTTCAGATAAAATAAGATTATAAAACAATAGAAATAAAGAATACATCCAAAATTAAATTTTATGCTCAAATTTTTAAAAAGTTACGTAATTCTTTTTTACATAATTTAAAAGAAAATCAATTGTATAAGATCAAAATACATATTTTAAATTAAAAAATATTTAATATTTTTATAAAAATAACAATTTTTTTAAAGAAATTGTATAATTATAGTTTTTAATGAATTTAAAAATGAGTTAAATAATTAGATCGCAAAACAGACAGTTTATGTAAAAATTAGTAACACAAAAGCTTCCAATTCATACACAATACAAGGTATAAAACACTTGTTAGATTAATAAAACAAATTATGCATATATTTTCTATAAATAAATTAATTTGAATCTTGATATTTTAGTGTAACCAAATCAAATATTCAACCTTCAATTACAAAAAACTTACAAAACCATCAGCTCCAAGTCTACCTCGTCCATTAACACGGAAAACTACTTCTACTTGCCACCAATCAAAAGTTGTTTTATTTTTAGTCCATATAGAACCTAAAAGGAGAAAATATTCATAACAAACTTGAGAACTTTATGGATAAATTATTAAAATGGCATATAATTTGATGCTTATGGTTTTTGTGGAGTAACTTTTAACTCGAGTTTTAAAACAATTCCAGTAAAAAATTAAGGTAATAATTAACATTCAAAATTTAAAACTGAACAACATTTTGAACTTCAGAGATTAATCTTGTAATGAATTTACAAGACAAATTTCAGTACTGAATAAATATAATTTTCATTAATTTAACAATTAATTAATAGTTGATTTTTTTTAAGAATAAAGAATCTATAGCTAATTTTAAGCACTGAAATTAAATTTGCTTCTGAAATTATTACATTGCATGCTTAAACAAAAACTTTAAAATTATCTTGTTTTCTAAGCGAAGGATTAAGTAAAATATGTTAATGTGCATAAAGCCAGTTAATGCAGTATCCTGCCAATAATAGACATAATTCATAAATATATATATATATGTTAATCTACATCCCTTTGGATTCCCAATGAAGATAACCCATTTCTCGTTTTCCGGAATGGAATTATGGATTTTTTGCTGTTAAAATTAGTATTTGTATAGTTTTTGCTTCCCTTTTACCAACTTTCATTTAATCCTTGTGAAAGGAAATATGGTACTTTTTGGTTAGTACAATGTAAAGCTCCTAATTGTCACACGTGAAAAATTCTGGATAAAATTACAATTATAAGTACTTTTTGCATTAACAAATTACCAGAACTGGCACACTAAAAATCCTAGAAATTAAATCTTAGATTGAAATCTAAAAAAATTTAGAAAATCTTATTTTGTCCAAATGCAAATCAAATTTAAATCTTTATATACATTAAAAAAATTATGCATTTTAGAAAATTATGTCCGATTAAGTAAATCAGTTGCTTTATTTAAGAACAGTCATTAGATATTAAATATCAGTCATAATGTAAATCCAAAAACCACAATGTAATTAGATTTTTAAAACAAATCAGGCAGTTTATCATGTGCTTGGTTAAAAATACTAGAATTATAATTTATAAAAACTAGAAGTATGTGCATTGGAATTAAAACTTTGATACCCCGATTTTTACGACATTTCCTGAATGTTGGTCTTTAGGATTCTAGAATACAATAAAGTCCCTTCACTTAAAGTGAATACATGTAAAACTACACAACATGAATCACCATCCGGTAAAATCCTAGGAGAGCCCACACCCTTGGTGGCAAACCAAAAAGAGCGCCAAGCAAGAATAAGATGGTGCTAAACAAAACCGACAATGGCAGCATGAATGAATATGGTGTGACAAGGTGGATGCGTAATGAAAATATATTATTTATTACTGCTTATCTATTCCGAGTGGAGGGTACGGCGTAACAGATTTTAAAAAAGCCTTGAAGGCCTCATCGCTATCACATATATATGCTGCGATGTAATGGTCAAACATACCCATTTGACATCTCCATTCAAATCTATCCAAAACAGCACTTTTTCGTTCGTATAATCCCATTCGCTCATTACATTCAAGATATTCATAGTTCAAAGCAATCAATCCTTCCTTCCTTCATACACCATTCAATCAATTCTTTTGTACCTTTTGCATTCAACAAAGTAAAAAATTCCAAGGTATATTCACTCACACACGCAGCTATACTTCCAGCCAGGTGTCCAACAATAAAATGACGAAATTCCCGCCGACAAAATACGAAAATTCCAGAAATAGTTACAGTTTACCATATCTAGTGTATCAAAGTAGGATTACTAAACTGGCGTAATTATCGCCAACCAAAATAATTCGTGCCAAGGATGTGGGTTGTCCTAGGACCGGACCGAAAAACAAGATACTTGCGTATTAAGATCAGTACAGCCAAATTTGTACCCCTTAAATCATGCCATTTCCCACCAATATCTGACCAAATCACTGTTTTTCAAATAAAACACACAGGAATCTTTGATTTGATTTTATGGCACAATTCCTTTGGTGTAAATTTTGCTGCAGTGATGCTAATATGTAAGTACTAAAAACAAATTTATATTAATGTAATGAATAAAATGTTTATACAAAAACAATTACTCTTACAACATGATCAACTGCCAAAAACAATAAAAATGTAAAATCAGATATGAAAAGATGCAATTTGCATACAATTTAAAACTTGTCTGAATTTTGAAAGTCTGAAATGAATCCATTCTCAAGTCTAAAAAGAATCTGTTCTGAAGTCCAAAACAAATTTTGAATGGTGTATATATATAATCAGTCTCCCTCAAAAATACTCCTGGTTTCCCCCCCCCACACACAAATGTATATTTTACAATACTAAAACTTCTTTTAGAGAAAAACTTTACAATACCAAAAAATAATTAACATATATAGAAATAATAATATATATATATATATATATACACAATGAACTATTTCCTTAATGAATTTTTACTTCACTCTCAATAAATTAAAATGATACAGAAAAATATTACTAAAAATTAAATTTTTCTTTATTTAAATATGAAGCTTATTAAAATGCTTATGTTGACAAAACTTGAAATGAAAAAGATAATAAATATACTGCAAAATAAGGAAAACATGGTTCTTATGTTTTTTTTTATGACAATCAAAGTTCTGTAGAAATATATAGTTGTGTAGAAATACAAATTTGAAAATTCTTTTACACATGTATCAAGGTAACCGAAAAGTTGATATTTTATAAACATACACACAAACATTGATTTGAACTTACAAAGTACTTTACCCACCTTTTTTACTTCTGAGTGAAGGTGTAATTCTAACCATTTCTTCACTAGCAATTGCATCTGAAATATACATAATGATATGTAATTGGAGTCAAATACATTGAATCACTATAAAATGTTCTTGGATGATTTATTTATAATAAAGTTAGTGTGAAATTTAGACTAAAGTGTAATTTATTATACATTTATTAAAATGCAATAAACTTCTGAAAAATGAATTATTTTTATGAAAAACATCACCCTTCACACTTCTAAATCCTTTTAAATTCATGAAAAGTCTTAAAATGTACATGCATGAAATATTCAAAATATTTTATTAAGATATACAGGGAACAAGTAAAATGCAAATTATTGACTAAATGAATATAGATAAAAAAAAAATTACAAATGATTGGAGTACACAATTTAACAAACGAATTATGCATAACAGTTTCTATCTGAACAAAAATAAAAGCTTTATGACTACAGATATAATGCTATATTACAAAGTTAAGACAGTTGTTTGTTCTCTTAAACAGTTTCTGTTTATTAAAATGTTTAGATAATTTTAGATTTTTAAAAAAATTTTGCAATCACAATTTTTTAGTGCACAATGCTAAAGAATTTATTATATATCACAATTAGGATACAAAATGAAATTTAAATGCATACTAACTTCAAACTGGTTTGTTGAAGTATATAATACGTGTTAATATTTTTTCTATAACTATGTATAGTATGTTTTGAATTACAGCCGATTTCTTTAAAATTTCATTTTGAACTACTGTTGGAAAACATACTTTAATAATATTTCCTATGCAAAAAAAAAAACATTTTTTAAATACTCAACATACATTTAATACAGTTACTTTACCGGTACTATTGGAAAAGAAACAAAATCTTTGCTAATAATACTCTTAGATTCGTTATTTTACAACAACATATGGTTCTCATCACATTAACTCTTTATTTTTTATTAAGTATCCTTGCACATAACTCAGATTAACAACAAAAAATGAATCCATTGTTATCTATGGATTTTTTTCCTACACTTATAGGAAAACTTTGACAAAAATCGAAAAATGTAATGGATTAAAAGCCACGTGTACGAATATACGGGTCATTACATATCTATATTTTTACTTACTTCCAAAATGTTCCCAAAACGGTACGGTTCCATCCTTCTGAGCTAAATACGGCCCTTTAAAACTGTATTTATATTCAAATTTATGATGAGGTAAATCACATAATACTAAAAATATTTGAGCGAATATTAACAAGATTATGTACAACATTTTGACAGCATTAAATGTACCGGAAAGATGCCGAAGGCCGTGAATTTGATGATCGTGGTTTCTACAAGTTGATTACCAAACTAACCTATGAGCGTCATTTACGTCAGCACAGAAAATCCATCCAGCAAATAAAAAAAAAAGTTATTTATAAATATTTTAATTGAAAAACTGATAAAGATAAAAGAAAATTCTTAACAAATTGTTCTTAACTTGACAAGAATTTTCTTTGGTTATATAGAAAAAAGAAAGCTAAATTTAAAAGCTTTGGAAATTTACTATGGCTTAGCTTTTGGTTTTGTTTTTAATTCTTGATCCGAGACAAACAGAAACTGAAGATCATATTACATCTTCCTATTTGTATAAAATTGAATGTTAGGTGTTTTTCTGGAACTGACTTTCTTAATAAGCCATTGACAAATGCTTAAAATGAACTTTATAGAAAAGATTCATTGGCAAATAAATGAAATTTACGACATAGTATGTCATAGTACGACACTTTCATAAAACCTTTCTCCTTTTTTTAGCACAAATGCAGATAATTTCTTTTGATCTTAAATTGGATATAAATATTTTCATGGTCACTTAATGTGTACTCCCAGTGTCCGTAGTAGCCATGTTGGCTCAAGTTCGTAGCTGGCATATCATGAGTTCCAGCCCAAAGGCCCTTGATCACTCACTATGTAAAGAACTTGATGCACATTAAATCTATTGGGGCTCTAAGTCCTCACGTTGGTGTGGTGTGGAAGTTAGGAGAGTTGGGTCCAGCTTAGGTGTTCTTGTCATTTAATCATGGTTGAAAATTACGAGAATCGTCGTCAACAGCCCTTGTATTGCTTTATACTGCGACCTTAGTAAACTATTCACTCACTCTCGTAGCTGTTGTTACGCTGATGTTAAATTATTCTTAATTTTCAAGTAATGAATATTATGTAATTTATATTAGATATTTTACTGTCAAAGTTGGCAACAACTGAATCAATATCGTCTGCAATCTGATTAGTAGTTCTGCGTGCTAAGCTTTGAATATAAGTTTTCTTTTGGGAAATGTATTCACCGAAAGTATAATTCCCAAGTTATATATATAAAGAATTAGAGCGCTTGTTGGCGGAAAACTTTTTGTTCTGAATTTTTAGCCATTTTTTTCTTCTGCCAATTTCTGTTACTTTTCTTTTTTTTTTCTAAGTAGATTGCCGGTATATTGCGCAATAAAAAGCTTTTATTTTTCATGTGCTTAGCTTGTCATTAATTTTCTCTTATAGCTTTTTAAAATAACTATCATTTAATTTTATAGCATCATGAATTCAAAGTCAAAACTATTTTTTTAAATGAAAGAATTTTTTATCGTATTAAAATGTTTTTTGATTTTGAATAAAATGTTTATAATTGCCCTTTTTCCTTTTTGTAATTTTTAAGAATAAGTGATTTAAAAATCAAAATCAAACTGAATAAAATATTTTTTTAGCTCTTTAATATTAGAAAATTAGATCTTCTATTAAACATAACCTTAACTTCGTTTTTTTTTTAAAAAAAAAAAATTTAGATTGTTTCACCGAGGGAGTCTGCTGATTGCATTGCCAAGCTAGCAAAACATGTCACGATTTCCCAAGAAGGCGTCGAAAAAGCTGCTGAATTGGTATTAATTTTTAAAAAATCTATATAATATATAGAAACCCATATATTTAAATTTCATATATATGTTCATCAATATTCATGTTTTTTGAATATATAATTGTAATTTAATTGTATATTAATGTAAAAATATTTCATTTTTATTAATCTTTATGTGATATAGGTTGAAAAGTTTTCGTTTTCATTTTTGTCTTCTGAACAATTTCTGTGTACATACATTTTCTAAAACCCGATGTGCTTTGTTTTAGCTTTAAATTTTTTTAAATCATGTAAATTCAATTTCAGTTAAAATGATTATACTTTTTGTGTACTCAGAACTATTGAACTTATTTTTGTATAATTTTTTTTAAATAAAGGGAAAATTTCTAAACAAGTATATGTGTGTGTATATATGTTTGTAGGAATACCTCATTTAGAACTGCTAATTAGTTCCTGAACTACTTCATTGAATGAATCTGCATTTGGTGGACATTATTTCTGTAGGAAAATAAGTAAAAAATAAATTTGTATAGTCACCTAAAATTAAGTGAAAAAAATAAAAGGTAAAAAATAATAATAATGAATATTTTTATTGTTTAATGAGTATAAAACAAAAAATACTTCAGCCCGTTTTGTACCTTTATAGTGCTTCATTTTTTTTTTCTTTGAATGTTATTTGTTAACACAAAATATCATTTTATAATTTTTGCCTTCATCAGTAAGATAACTGACATCTTATCAGCTAGGGTATTGTGAAGGGTATCTTATAGCTTAGGGTATTGTGAAGATGTATTAAAATCTGTTCATTGTCCTCTGCAGTGAAAAGAGGATGCCATACCAACAACTATCAAAGTTTCTATGAGCCACATTGTCGGTATGTGAGGAATTGGATTTTCATATTGAGAAATTGCAGCGTTCACATAGTGTAATGCTACATTTGAAGCATGCTACAACAGTAGTGGTTTCTTGGAAGAAATGGATAGAGAAGAACCAAAATAGGCAAAAACCTGGGTGTGGGACACAATACAACAATATTGTATGACAGATGTCTCATCTGCTTGGCTGTACAACGTGGACTGTATAGCACCATCTGGTATGTTAGCACAATTTTAGAGGATGTCTACTGATTTGCTACCATCAGTTGCAATATCAATTGCATGCTAGGGTTTCTATATGCAGGATTCCCCTTTCACTGAATCACAGATGTCAATGAGTTCAGCAACACAGTGCATGTTGTTTTCTCCGATGAATCTTCCTACTGTCTGGAGTATACTGATGGAAATAGGCATCAAACATTAGAGTGGGAACTACTGCACTGCTCCCATGTTGTATTATTCAGCATCATCCCACACAAATGCCTGGCATCATGGCGTAAGGAGCTATTGGGTATAATTGTTGGTCCTGTATAATGCAAATTGTGGACAACTTCAACAGTGTTTGCTACATAAAGAAAATTGTGGAGCCAGCAATCCTTCCTATTTTTCGATGCACATTCCAGGCTCTGTATTTAGCAGAATGCCCATGTACATGTTTCTCAGATTGCACAACAAGTTCTACTTCTTCCATTGTCTGCTTATTCCTTGTATATGTCACCCATTGAACATGTCCAAGATCTCATCAGATGGCAAATTGCTGATACAGCTGGTGGGTAAATGCAATGAGACTATGATTTGGCATCAAGTCATAACCATCTGGAATGTCATTCTCTATGTTTACATTCCCAATCAGTATGATTCAATACCATGATGTGTACAGGCTCTCGTCACTCAACATAACGGCTACACAAAGTATTGATTTGCAACATCCTTTTTTTTTTGTCTTGAAAGTTTGGTTATTTATTTGTACAATTATCAGTAATATGAGGGATAAGTTTCATTAATTTCTAACAATTCCTTCATGGTTTTTGCAATTTGCACAAACATGAGTGTAATTGTGGGCTATACTTGAAAATACAGTTTGGTGTTTGACTTGCTAGAATAAGGGTACAATATGTGACTTTTGTGTTGTTTTCTTATAGGTTTTATAGCAAATATTTTGACAATATAGTTTAAATTTTCATTTAATTTGTATCTGGTAGATGAAATGGTTAAGGAAATAATTCTTTGATAATATTTGATGTCGAAGCCCAGTGGCTGAGTGATTAGTGCATTGAACTTCCACACCACAAGTCCAGGGTCAAACTTCGGGCTGGGCAAGGTTGACTCAGCCTTTCATCCCTTTAGTGGGTTGATAAATGAGTACCAAGCTTGCTTGGGAACTTAACACTGGGGTTTCACGTCAGACTGACTACCTGACCGGAACATCTGCTCATGCACCTCAGGGCCCAAGGTCGCATATACTGAGTTGGGCACAGTAGGCCTTGGCCCTCATGGGCTGTTGCACCACTAAGTTAAGTTAATATTTGATGTCAAGTAATTTTTTGTTTTTAATCTTGAGTAAGATTTTTCTACAAAGGCAGCAGTGTTTGACATGGTTAATAAAACTTTCAGAACTGTGGAAAAAATTCATTTTATTTGAAAATTTATTTTAGTTTAAAGTATTTTAGTGTTTGTAATATTGGAATCCTGGATTGTTTATAAACATCACACTTCTGATTGTTGGCAATTGACCTCTGTGATCCTGGAGGGTAAAAGATCATTCAAATTCATTAAACTTATAATTTCAATCTGTATCATCTTGCTAGGTCAATTTTAAATCTTTGAAACATTTAAGAATGTTTTCAGACTGTTTTTGAATATAATCCAAATTATCTGTGTAGAAAGAAATTATTATGCCTTTTGATAAATCTGAAGCCCAGTGGCTGAGGGTGTGTATTTTGTACTTCCACAACACAGGTCTGGGGTTCGAATCCCGGGCTGGGCAAGATTGGCTCACCCTTTCATCCCTTCAAGGGGTTGATAAGAGGAATACCAAGCTTGCTTGGGAACTAAACACTGGGGTTTTTGCATCAGACTAATCTCTTGACTGGGACACCTGCTCAAGCACCTTAAGCCCAAGGTCGCATTTACTGAGATGGGCACAGTAGGCCTTTGCCCTCATGGGCTGTTGCACCACTGAGTTTAGTTCTTGATAAATCTTTCCTTAAAAGAAATAATCATATAATTGATTATAACTGGAAAATATTTGATCTTAAAATATTCTTTGCTTGATGAAATTGGTGGATCAGTTAATGGAATTAAACCAGCATAGAGCAAAATTGTTTTGGTAACTGCAGCAACTGAATGGTCAAGATCGTGAATTCAAGATCAGCAGTGTATTTTAATTTTTTTTCTTTATTGAGGAACTTAAGATACTTTTTGCTTTACATTTTGTTATAGAAAAAAAATAATTTCTCATGAATCTAATTGTTGAATTTTATAAAATTTTATTTTAGTACCTGAAAAATGCTCAGGATAAAAGATTTACTCTAAGTGGATGGTGGAAGAGTCATGAATTGAATCCAAAAGATCAAACATCTCCTTCTACTCTTGATTGGGTTTTTCTGGCAGATACTCTGAATTTTTCATTCTGGGCTGAAAAAGGAAAACCATATGAAATTACATTTGAAGGAAAAACTTATACTGGATATTGGTCTTTGTGTGCAACTATGAACAGAGCTATTAAGGTAATTTTAAAAAGTGATCATCTTGTGAAATTGAATATAGAAAAAAATGTAGTCTATATATATTTTTTAATTATTTGCCTAAATTTTGTAAATTCTCTTTAAAAAATTCTCTAAATTTAAAAATGTACTAATTCTCTTTTCTTTATTGCTTAAAAATCAAGGATATTTTTATGCATCCAAATGAGACAAAAAATAATAATGAAGCTTATATTTTAAATAGAATTGAACTAATTAGTAATAATATATTTTCATTTTGATGTTCAAACTTACATGAGTATTATTCATTATCTGTGGTTAGAGGGGGGGGCTAGCTTTCATGCAGTTTTCCAATTATAAAGCTAATAATGACAAAGAAAATTAATTTTAAAAGCTAGCTAAAAAGGGTGACAGACTGTATTTAAAGTATACTAAAAAACATGTTGTGATACAGCATAAAAAAATCTGCAAACAAGCTGAAAAAAAGGCTATTTTAATTATTTGTATAGTGACTGAACTGTACAATAAGACTACAAGAAAAGAAAAGTAAATGCAAAAATGTTTCTTTTGTGGCTAAAGTAATATGAAAATGAAACCACAAAATGATCAAGTATCCCTATTATTTTTTTTCTTTTTCTGCTTTCATGTAGGGGAAATAATTTTCGGTGCCTTTATTTATGTGACAATTGCCATTTTATTTGAAAAACTTGGCCAGAATACTTTGCTGTATATTTTGCTACATATTGAATAAGATTTAAAACATAGTTTGATTAATTTTAACATTTAATTAGTCTTTAAACCTTGAAATCCCTTCATGGCCCATATATATTCAAAAAGAAACAGTCAAAAATAATTTTTTTTACTGCTAAAGTAAAATTTGATAAAAGTCAGAAATATATGTATCAATTTTTTTACAACATATAAATTGAAACAGTGATGTGTTTAATTAAATACATAAGTTATTAATTATCCTTTATTGTTAAAAATGTTTGCAATGTTCATTTGTTAAATTTTTTTTTCTACAAAAAATGCTTGTATATAAAAATATTGTAATACAGTTTTGTGAACAGTGGTTAGTTTTATTTATTTATTTTTTTTCACATATATAATCCATTTCTTCATTTAATTTTAACCATTGTCATTCAAAAATTTTATCTATGAATATTGAAAATATTAGAATATTTATAAGGCAAAAGGGAGTTTTGTACATAATCATTATTTTGTTAAATGTAAATAAGCAAATTAGATGTATCAAATATAGTATTTTTCAATGCATTCTACTGTTCAACATTCACTATTTTCTTGGATTATGAAAGGGTTATTTTTAAATATCAGTATATTTTTCCTGTTCAATCCTCATAAATTTTTAGAAATTCAAGTTCAGAGTCGGTTAAAGACGAATTTGATTATTGAAAAGAGGGTTTAATTGACATGTATCATTTGTATAAAACAAAATGCATGTAGAATGTATTCTGTTCCTAATGGCAGTTTTTAAACTTAAGATTAATTTAATTGTGATAAAACTATCAATACCAATTACTTCGTTTAAATAAATTAATTAGTTAATTGACAGAATGTGTTAAACTAAATTTTTTCATTCTGATAATTTTTGGTGTGGTTCTGTAAATTAATAAAGTAAAAAATGCATTATGTATTTTTTAAATTTGAAATCTAGTTTCACTGTACTTCAATTTTTTTATTTCATAAAAATCGCATTTTATCATAAGCATTCATTTATCCTTTCCATTTTGTAAGTCCTGTAACCATTGTATCTATATCATTTAAAATAATTTCCAAACTTTTGTAAAATAAGTATTTTAACTTCATTTATATTTTTTGTATTGTAAACATTTTTACCTGTCTAATTAGTAAGGCAACTATGTTACAGTATTTATTTATTTATTTATTTATTTATTTTTGACTTCTTGACTTGTGTTCTGTTTTAAAAAACTTTAGTATTAATGCAAAGTGTATATTTGAAAAATTAATTTCAATGAAAGCATCCTTTAGATATTAAAATTCAGAATCATTTGAATGAGTGAAAGGTTTAGTACTTAAACTTAGAAGTAAAAGCATTATAAATATGTAAATGCATTTCAGTAAGGTACATAATTTCCATTAAAAAGTATTTTCAAGCATCAAAATTCAGAAAAATATCCTAGACAAGGTGGAAAATGCTGAATTATATAACTATAGTTTTGGAATTGGATTCATCATTTTTAAGCTCAAAATAAACAACTGCATGCTTTTTAAAGTTTATTCAACCTTTTCTTAATAATGTAATATTCTTAAAGTATTCTTGAGAAAAAAATATGTATTACTGAGAAAATGCTATTATTTAATATTTTTATTTCTGAATATTCTAAAAAGTAGTAATTTTTGTTCTTATGTATAGTTTTAAAGAATATTTCAGGAATTCTTTACATACAAATGTTATTCATGTATTCATTATAGTATAATAGAACTGGAGAAATTAAATATGATATATAATATGTTTATGTATATTAAAAAAACATTCTGGTTTTTGCACATTATTTGTGGTACGTATTCGAAAAAATATCTAATATGTGTCTATTTGGTAGAGGATTGTCATTGTGCTTATAGACCTAAAAAATCGGCCATTGTTAACAGATATTGTAATTTAAAACCACAATTCAGTTATGAAGCTAATATCTTACAATGTTGTACGTAATGGATATTTTTCTCTAAAACAAATAAAATTGCTAGAACAAATTTCTATTATCAGTATGATCATTTACATCAGTATACAACTCAAATTGTAAGGAACCAATTAAGAGATGTTGAAATTGGTTTGGGCCATATGTTACAACTAGTATTATAAAATCTTTGAGCGAGGTGTAGTTGCAGTGTTGATACTACTGATCACCACAGGATACATAAAATCAAACCTGTGGATGTATGTTGTGCAGCCGATTCATGCAATTGTGAAATAGATTCATTATATTACTGTATATTGTAGTTGTATATGTTACTGATATTTAATCTAATTATCCTGTGTATTATCCTTTTTATTTAACATCACTTATTTACTTTCAGGAAGGATATAACATTACTTCCCCAACATTTTATGCTGATGTGTCTTTAGAGACATTGAAACATATATTTAGATCAGATTCTGGAAGAGAAATTCCATTACTAAATGAAAGACATAAAGTACTTCAGGAAACTGGAAAATGCCTTATTGAAGTATGTTGATCTTTTTATGATGTTATTGTCTTGTTTTTGATAAAATCTAGTTTTAACAGCACTATTAAAGCATTTTTTAGTTTAAATATTCAAATTAACTTGAATCACTTTGTTTACAATGGGACCCTAAGAAAATTATGTTATTTGTATGCCAATCTTGGGTATTTATAATTTCCAATCTTACTTAAGGATTTGAGGGATATTCTGACTGTTGTGGTGTACTTTATATTAAAGTTAAATTCCTGTTTACATTAATAAAGAAATTTGGCTATATTTCAACTGCTTAATAGTTTTCTTTAACCTTTAGAAATATGTAATAAAAATAATAAAACTTTCAACTTAAAATTCATAAATTTTACACCTGGTAACACTGGCATAGCGAGTCCTGAGTGGAGGCCCTTTTAGCGCCGGGGGCCGCCCCATTTAACAATTTTTCTTGCACATTTTGGGACTGCCTATCATTGATATGGCGGTAGAGTGCCTCTGTTTTGTAATTATTTCAGTTATTTGAAAGGACCTTCAGTATTTAATAAGAATGTCAGTATCAAAGATAATAGAAAATAAGGAAAAATCTTATTATATATATAAGTTATTATTTCGTTACAGATGGTGTTTTTTTCCCTGTTTTGAATTATTTTTCGTGGTTTACTTCTTTTAGAATACATCATAAATAATTCTTATGAAATAGTCTTTATTATAATGTGTGTGGAAGCATGTATAGCATAGCATCAAACTCGCGGCCTACAGCAAGCATTTTCACAGCCTGGTCAATATATTGGCACACAATAATGTATAATAAAATATCAAAATTTCTCCCAAAATAATAAAGATAGCTGAGAAGAGATGTTTAGTGTCAAGACGTACATATTAAATTTTTCTTGTTCTTTTATATATGTTTAATATAAAGTATTATTCGAAATAAACTTAAGTTTCTATGAATTTTGGTTTTCTTTGTGACCCACCTTAAGTTAAGCCTTTTTATCTGGCCCAAGTCAGCTTTTGAGTTTGACACCTTTAATTTATAGCAATGAAATAAAGGTAATGTTTTGTATAAATAATACTTTGCCTTTGAATTTTATGTGTAATTTTAATTGTGTACTGTGAACTTTAATCCTTTTAAAAATATATTTCAGTCATCTTAATACATATTAAGAATTTTTTTTACATGTGTGTGTATAATTCATTCAAAATTGTTTTCCTTTTTCAAACCTTTTATTTTAATATTGAATATTTGCCTTAATATAACTTAAAGATATGTAGTTTTCAGTATATAAATTATTCTCAATTTTAATTAATTAGAATATTTCTCATAATGGTATCACTATCTAATGTTAAAGCTTAAACATTACAGAAAAAACTGTTGAACTTCTAAATTTGTAATAAGAATTAATCAGGGGAGAGTATTGACATACTCTGGAATAACATCAGTGTTAATGATTTCCTGTAAAAGCAATTATTTCTTTGAAGAATTTTATTAATATATTAACATGCATTTTGTGCAGGAAATAAAATTAATCATGCCCCCCTTTTTTTCCCCAAAAGAGCCTTTTTATGGAGTATTCTTTTTTAAATTGAAAATCATACTATGCTGTTTATTGATAATTATTTCGATTATTAAAATCGAATAAAGTAATTTCTTGACATTATACTTATATTTAATTTTATAGCAAATTTAACTGTTTAAATTGATGAAGTAGTTATCTTAGTGAAGAAAAAAGAAGATAGTGCAAACAAATAGTGTTTTTTTTTATTAATTACTTTAGAGTATATAAACAATTACTGATATTTTGTGTTAGGAATACTTGGAAAACTTGCATTGAAAAAGTTTGATTGTTATTTACTGTACTTATATCATAATTTTTTTTTTTTTTTTTTTTTTTTGTATTTTGGGCAGAAATTTGATTCCAGTTTTGCAACATGTGTAACTATGGCAAAGAACAGTGCTCAAAGTCTCTTAAAAATTGTTCTTGAAAATTTTCCTTCCTATAGAGATGAAGCAACAATTGAGGGACAGCATGGTAAATTTTTAATTTAGTTCAGTTAGATAACTTCTTATTTTCTTTTAAAAAAATTTCAATTTTATTAGTTTTGATTTTTAAAAAATTATTTCAGTAACTTTCTATAAAAGGGCTCAGATTTTGATAGCAGATATTTGGCTTTGTTTTGAAAGCAAAGGATATGGAGCTTTTGATGATATTGATACCTTGACTATATTTGCTGATTACAGGTGATGGTTTTTTCATTAAAATAACACAATAAAAATATAATAAAATTATACAAAAAAAAAAAAAAATTATCAATTTTTTGTAAAATACCATGAGAAACAACCAAGTTGTTTTTAAATCTTAAGTTTTAAAAGCTTATTGAAAAAAAAATAATTAATTTACTTTAAAATAATTATTCTTTTAATTTTACTTATTTACTTTAAGATATAAATTATCTCAGTGCCGCAGACGATATAAAGTTCTGATCTATAAACATTGTTTAAATACCACTAGAAATCTTTGAAAAAGTTCAATCAAAAGTTTTTAAAAGTGACTGTTAGCAGTTATTCATATTTATCATAATGTAATAGATTTTTTAAGATAATAAAAAATAATAATATCTTGGGTAATGTGTAGAAATTTTAAAAAATGTATTTATTTGAACAGATTTTTCTCTTCTAAATATGGAATATTTATTTCTACTTATAAAAAGAGTGTGTGCATGTGTGATTTGGCATAAAATTCGGAAAACCCAGATGCATGAAATTTGGAACACTAAAGGTCATCAAAATGCCAACCTAAGAGGTCTTTTCTTAAAATTTCTCTTAAGAAATTTTTTAAAATTTAATTTAGGAGCAGTTTTTTATAGCTCTTGCAATATGGCTTCGTCAGGTCTATCATCAAATACAACAAATTATTCATGTAGCTTTTAAGAGATCATTATATATTTTTCATTGATTCTTATTTATCATTACATTTTATTTTTTTCTTTGAGACATTTACAATTGTTTTTGGAATAAATAGTTAGAAAACTGGTAGATTTTATATAAAATTTTAACTACACAATCTGTAAATAAGTTTTGATAATTTTCTTTTGTAACACATTGAAAACTGCATGCAGTGAAAAATATACATCCTGGATTCCCACTTGTTTTTTTTTTTGTAAATATTTATGGAGGGAGGGAGATGTGAATTCCTGTCTCTTGCTTTTCAATTGCTGCTATCTATGGCAGAAATTGTTTGCAAAGATGCCAACCATTTTTTAATGAAATATACTAACAGTATTTTTAAAAAATAGTAACCACTTCATATGTTAAATTCAGAAATTGTGCTTTATTATAGGGCAAGAACTACTGTAAGATAAAAGTGGCATGTGCAAATTAAGTGAATTTCGTTATCTGGTTCGTCAAAAATGTGTTCTCAAAGATACACTTTTAGTATGTTACCAATATAGGATCTATAACACCTTTTAACAGTATTTATTGCTATAATCTGTTAATCTTATATGGAATACTGTAACTAAATATATTAGTGACTAATTACATTTGCATGGAATAATTTAGATTGAGAAAATAGTTACACTTTATATAAATGCATCAAAGTAGTCATTTCAATGCTTGTATAATAGTATTTTAATGGGTTTCTTAAAAGTAATGAATAATGAAAAAGTGTATTACTAATATTCACTTAAAATGTCTATTTTGGTTCATTGTTAATAAAAATAGTGTACATCTATTATCTATTCCATGTTGGAAGGAAAATATTAGGCACATATTTAAATATTCTACATATTTACTGAAGAATTTCATAACTCTTAATAATTCAAATCATGCAAGATATTTTTCTGTATTCTTCACAGCTCAGTAACTATTATTTTTTTAATCTAAAATAACAAATTAGAAATTTTGTTTTACTACTAAAATATTGGTAATTAAATTTTATTGCTAAAATTACTTTTATGATTCCTTTCAGAGTTCCACAAGCCTTAGCTTATTTGGGAGCTTTGAAATATTCAGAAGAGCTTGAAATGAAATTAAAAAGTGGTAATTTGACAAATAACAATGCATGCATTTATATCCTGTTACCAAATGCCATTGTTTATTGCTATTTTTTCGTGTGACAAATTTTAAAGTTTTTCATTTTATTTCTTGCACCTATATCTATGCTTTATACAATTAAGTTTTCAAATTTTATAAATTTATCTTAAATGGCTGATTTAATCATTATAAACTGAATGAAAATTATTTGAATTGTTTTTGTAATTTTTTAAACTATTTACATTGCATTTCTTATTGCTTTTTTCATAATTAATCGGAATAGCCATTGTAAGCAATAATATTGTGTTTTTTAAATCATATTGTCAACTGTTTTCTTATATCCATATCAATAAATTAAATATTCTAAAATGCAGTTAGAGAGTAAAATTCTAGTAAATTTTTAAAAATAGTTAGTAAAATTTTAATGTAATTTATCTGGATATATAAATATATATTGTAATAATTGATCAATAAATGTCAAGCATGTGTTATAAGTAGATATTATTTATAGTTGAGCCCCCTAATTTCAAAATTTGAATTTTTCTTAGATGAATTGTTACCAAATGGTGATCGCTATGAAGTAGAAATTAGAGGATGCAGTATTAAAGCTTGTGAAGTAAATGCATTTTATATTAAATTTTATACAAAGATTGATATTTTTTCTACAAAAATTTTTTGCCAAAATAATTTTAACACATATAAATATAAGAATAGTTCTTGGGATTCTATTTTATAAATGATACATCCATATATATTCATATATGTGTACCTAGCATTTATGAAAAGTTATACTGCAAATAATTTTTCATTAAATTGAAAACAATTAACATAGTTATCATGAAATTGATGTTCCACATTGTAGGTTTTAATAAAGTATGGGATGGTTTTTAGATTTTTTTTAATTAAGCTTTATTTCCAAGGGATTTCCTAGAAAATTATTTTGATTGTTGCAATCAATTTAAATTGTTATAAAAGAAAGTATAGTCAAACCTCCATATTACAAACTTTTCCCTGGAACCAAGCTTATAAAGCAGCGATACTCAACCTGTGGGCCACATGTGGCCCATTGCACTAAAAAAAATCAGTTATTTAAGTACAATGTACAGCGGAAAATTCTATCAATGAAGCAATCAATTTGCTTTTTAAATAGTTGAATGGTCATGGATGAAAGGAAATCGAAACTGCCCCCAAACTCAGTAAAAAATTCAAAAAAATATTCTCTGTGCGTTTTTGATAGAAGGGTTAATAATGCTTTAAAATAAAAGCTGAAAAGGAGAGTTATAATATTTTGATCTTTTTTTTTGGTCTTGGTGTTTTTTCCCATTATACTCATGTTGCGGCCCGCGTGAAATACCTGTCATATGTATGCGGCCCGGCGGGAAAAAAGGTTGAGTACCCCTGATATAAAGTATATAAAAAGGAATATCTAATTAACTAATTTTCCACATAATGAACTTTTGGGGATTTAGCAACTTCGTTAAATAGAGGTCCAACTGTATATAACTGTAATATTTTTCAATATTTTCATTCAAACAAATTATAAAAATTAATATTTATATTAAAAAACTTATATATAAAAGTATAAAAATTTTTAATAATTTTGGTACATAATGTGAAAAATATATGTACATATCAATATTTTTTGTAGTCATAAGTCAAAGGAGATGTGCTCTTATTATGATTCTCATGGAAGAGTTCAATAACAGTTTCAAGACATCATACTGAAAGAAACTTATAATTAGATATCTCTTCACATTGATAATTTTTAAAAACTAATAATTAACTTTCTTTGGTTTTAAAAAATTAAAACATTTTTAAGC
This sequence comes from Trichonephila inaurata madagascariensis, assembly GCA_019973955.1. NCBI lineage: Eukaryota > Metazoa > Arthropoda > Arachnida > Araneae > Nephilidae > Trichonephila > Trichonephila inaurata. The sequence goes on along the minus strand of BMAV01014657.1, from coordinate 625,512 downwards.
AATCCTTTCCACTTCAAATTACTTATTCTTAATGTTTTGCAAGTAAATCAAAGTAAATTTAATGAAAACCTTATATTAAACCATTACTTAGCATATTCATTGAAATGATTTTTAAATAGTAGAATGTAAGAGCCTTTGAGTCAACATATATTTATGAGTAAACTTTTTCAAAATCAAATATCTAGGCATAATTTAACTAACTTTGTTACAATAAAATATTGTTAACCTGTTGAAATATTCACACGATTTATGAGCCTTGGCCTTAATCAGTATGTGGATTTTTGTATTAGAAAGTAAATAAGTTAATGTTAACCATCTTGTTTTAATTTTAAAAGATAAACAATAAAAGTGTTTGTTTTAACCTCTGTTGCTCTAAAGCTACATTAAAACAATTGGTCCAACTTTATAATCTTGAAGCATGATGAATGGAGAACAGCTGTCATTTCTTTTAATTATGAGTTTGAGGTGAAATAAAAACTTTCAATGTTAATTATTCATGACCTAACCTCTGGGCTACAGCTGTCTTAAAAATAGAATTATACTGGGGAGGGGGGAGAAGTCACACTAAAAAACCCCAGAGTAAGCTATGTTAAAAAAAAAAAATTAAACAATTCTCTCTATTTCCTTGCTTGTGTATACGATTTATAAACTTTAAAAAACTGGTTTATATATAAGGTTGGATAAATGTCTTTATTCTATATAATACTTAGTAGATGAAGGAGATGTCTAATTCTTCCATATCTGTAAAAATTAGCATCTACCATTGTATAAAGCTTAGAAATTCTTTTAGTATGTCTTTTTCAGAATGGATAATTTTTTATATCATTGTTTTTTTTTAGCTGATTTGTCAATACATCAAACAAAAACAAAAGGAAGGTTTAGTACCACAAGCTGTTCCAGTCAACTCAATTCTAATTGATAATTTTCTGTGGGAGTACCGCAGAAACAATGCAAAAGAAATGGAACACATCCCATTCCATAAAACACGCTGTATTTATTATTAATTGCACAAATTTGATACATTCATTTATTATAGCTATTTTATAATTGTTATTAAAATGCCTTATTTTTATGTATTAAATCTAAAATATTTTTCTAATAAAAAAATGCTCGCTTGCTTATCTTTGTTTATTTTCAGGACAAAAATTGTTTTATTGCATTTATCAATACAATGAACATGTATTATTTCAATATTGATATGTATAATTTCAGTAAGTAAATAACAAATACTGTTTGAATGTTTATTTTTATTTATCAATGAGAAATGTTAAAAGCTTAACATCATGGAAAGATCTTTTAAACATTTCTTTTAATCACATGAAAAGTTCAATTGTAATAATTTAATACAAATAATTAACTGAAAAATTTCAGAAATATATATTACTCTGATAAATTTTTATATCCATTTATAATAAAAATATTTTAATGCTATACATTATGAAATTTAGGTACAATTTCAAAAGTCAACTTGAATTCATTGGAATTTTACTTCATATAAAAAGGTTTATTCACATTTAGAAAATTAGAGTTTCTAAATTACTTTTGAACATAATTCCTGAGGAAATGGACTCTCTATTTTTCGGCCTGTACTCATTAAATCTTCAATTTCTTCAACGGTCCTTGGTACTGTAGTCAAGAGTTCACAACCAACCTTAGTTATAGCTATATCATCCTCTATTCTTACCTATTGGAAGCAAGAATGAATATATTACAAAAAAATTATTCATTTGAATAACAAGTTTGTGATATATATATAAAATTAATAGAAATATTCTATTATCCACATAATAAGTGCCTGGTACTCTTGCCATATTAGTGATATTACATCCAAATATAAATGTTAGTCTTATAAACAGCAATTTCAAGTACTTATAATTTTACAAATATATATATATATATAAAAAATCAAATGTATAGAAATCATTTTAAAACAAGGATCGTGATATTTGAAGATTAACATGAGGATACAGAAGTTTGAACAAATAACATCTGTTTAGTAAAAATTATATTGTACTTACTCCACCAAAATTTCTATATTCATTTATCCTGGTAACATTTAAGAACTTGGATAGTTTTGGATCTTTTAAAGCACTGTCAAGCAACTAAAAAGGATAAAAGACAATTTTATGTGAACTAATTTACATTTCCACAGAGAGATAAATGCAACTGATTTTATTTTAGAATCCAACTTTAAATCACCATACTAATAATTATCTGAAAACAATACAGCCCTCATTAAAATATTGGGATTAGATTACAAATAAATATCACCCACAATCAAAATGGTGCATTGTGAATTGAAAAATAAAGGATTTAAATCTTATTTAGAATTTATTAAAATATTCACAATTGGATAATTGGTTTCAGTACAATTATAATACTCTTTTATATGTCTTAGATTTATTAATCCAAAGAAATTATTTAAGATTCCATATTATTAAGAATGTCTTTAGTTATTAGTACAAAAATCGTACTTACACAATCAATAAAATAAATTCCAGGTTCAATTGTTAAAACCATTCCTTCAGCTAAAATTCTTGCTGTCCTAAGGGACCTCAAACCTGGTTCACTTGGACGTGGGGGTTCACCCTAAAAAAGCACAAAATTTGAATAAGATTTAAAAAATTATGTATATAGTTGAATAATATTCTATAAGATCAGGGATGGGCAACCTTTTTGGGAAGAGTGCCACTTTCTGATAAAAAATATAAAATGATGAAAAATTTTACTTATAAGGTTATTTTGGAATTTGTACACAAATAGCACATTTTTAATGCAAATATTTGTGGAAATTTAAGAATAATATAACAAATAAGATTCAATCAGTTAAATATGTTATAAAATAAGTAATTTGAAATATCAAAAATAATAATTTAAACAGTCAATATACTTAATGTGGCTTTTGAGTTTGAAGTTTTTTTACCAAGTCATCTATATTGGAACCAGCTCTTGAAGATGTTGGCAAAATTAGGTTGTTTTATGTGTGTATTAGCTAGTTTTGAATTAATGTCTGTAATAGAAAACGTATTCACAAACATATATAGACCCCAATTTTGAGGCTATTTTTTTCTGTCTAAGACAGCTGCATTTCAATTAAATTTGGGGGGGAAAAAAATGCTATTCATTATTATCTCGACAATTTTTTTTTAAAAATTTTTCAGCAAGTCTTTGCGTGTTATTATTACAACTTTCCTGTGCCGCAGGTTGGCCACCTCTGCACTAGGTAATCTCTTATAAAAAAAAATTATGCAACTCTTGGCATCAGTAAATTTTAAGTCTCTAAATATGAAAAAAGGGAAAAATCTACATTCCTCCCTTTTAAAAAAGCAATACTGAAATAAAGTTTTTATGATCTAAATTGGCAATTATGCATCTTGATTTTATTTATTAAATTTTTTCTTTAATTAAAAAAAAGATTACAATATAAAGCTGTACAGCATATTTTAAATAGGATTACTGGCAACGATCTCATGACTAAATTATATATATATATAGTTCAAATACACAAAGGATTCAAGCCATTTGAAACTTTCACACTAATGTTAGACTAGAACTCTGAAGCCAGTTGAATTTAATATGCAGCAGTCTTATATTAATCAATTGTAGAAGAGGAACTCTGCAATTGTAACTAAACTGTACAATGTGAATTTCCATTTTCCGTGTTACAGATACTAAACACTTTTAATGTTAATAAAAAACTTTTGGAAATATGTTTACTTCTAGATATCCTCCTACATCATGGACATCACATCCCATAAAATGACCCAAACCATGTGGCATGAAAATAGCTCCCAGGCAGGCTTCCATCATATCTTTTATTTCTCCTTTCAACAGACCACCTGCTTTCAGTTCTTCCAAATGCACTCGATCAGCCAATTTATGCATATCCACCCAGCACACACCTGAAAACGATAAAGAAGTTTTCTGTTAATCTTTGAAGTTAAAACAAAAAAACTAAATAGAATAAAACCTCCATAATTTTCTATCATTATAAATTTAGATACTAAATACAGGAGGAATATTGATTTCTGTAATACGTTTCTCAATAATTAAGAAATATATTATAGAAATTAGAGCATATTTCTTTGCCTTTACCAATTCCTGCAAGAGTGATCACACCCTGTTTATAATACAGAAAAGTTTTTTCCTCCTCTTTTCAGGAAATTCAGTATACTTAAGCCTATAATTCATAAATCTATTTAATAAGTACAGGAACGAAGTTATGCATGGTGATTACATCATTTACTAACAAAAATTTCATTTAGGTAATAAGTAATATAAAATGCAAAAAAATTAACTAAGTTTCAATTTTGATTCATACAGAAATATTTAAAAAAAATACATAAATGTTACCAAATCAATATAATATAAAATCAGATACTGAAAATAAAACATACACAACCCACAACATAAAAGCTTTAGATTCATATATTGTCCAAATCTTTAAAAATGAACTCTTACATAAAGTTTAATTTTCACCAGAAGAGATAAAACAATCTACATTAAAATAAAATTTACAAAATAAGAATTCTCACTAACTGGAAAAAAATAGTTTTTTGCTTTATGATTACTTTGATCCTAATAACAAAATTTTAAAATTATAATTTAAAACCCTATTTTTTCCCTTTTTGCCTTCATTTCCATCAAATGAGAATTCACCGCATTATCTTCAGCAGGACCAATTACATTATTAAAAAAGTTTTGTGCTTTTGATATTGTTTTATTTCCTATCACACTTTCTTTAAACTCATAAAAAAAATAATTTTACAGATGGGATTCTAAGTGTATGTACCTCCAAATCTGATTGTTACAAATAATAAATGTTAAACCATAATGAATTATCTGTATATTTTTTCTTATAAAAAATTAAATCTATATATATGCCATAACAGTTTGATATCATCAAGACTGTCTCTTATACAGAAGGAGTAATCAAATATATTGATTATAGATTTAAAAAACTACACAAGAAAGGAAATCATACATTTGAATCATAAAATATAGCTTGATTCCAATTTTTTATAATTGAACCACTTGGATATGTAGTAAAAACATTAGTTATTTAATATGTACAAGGTCTGTTTTGAAAGTAGTAGGACTCATTTTTTCCAGAATGGACAAATGAGGGGCGGTGTATGCGTGCACGATCGGTGGAGGGGGATATTAAGAATACAAGGCAAAATTGGCTTTTGACCAATGAAGAGAGTAGATTGCTTGTACAGTAAACCCCTGTTGAAACCCTTCCTCATGGAGAATCATGGAACGTTTTCTGGAGCAGCGATAAGCCATCAAGTTTTGTATTAAGTTTGGTAAAACGGCAAAGAGACTTATGACATGATTAAAGAGGCCTACGGTGATGCTGCTATAGGTAGATCGGGTGTTTTTGAATGGCACAAGCTGTTGCGAGAAGTTAGGAAAAGAGTGGAAGACGACAACTGCTCGGGATGCCCTTCAACCAGCAAGATCAACCAAAACGTGTCTTGAGTGAAAAATTTACTGAACAGTGATCATAGGATGAGTATCAAAGTGATTGCTGATGAACTGAACATTCCTCAAACCCTAGTGTTTGAGGGCTAACAATTGGCAGCTGCACCATGACAGCACAACGAGCCACAGAGTTCTGCGTAATTGAGTATCTTGCCCAGCACGATGTAGCAATGCTGCCTCATCCCCCCTACAGCCCTGACTTGGCTTTTCAGACTTTTTTCCGTCCCCAAGAATAAAATCAATGCTCAAGGGGAAGCATCATGGATCGGTAGAGGTGGTTCAACAGGCCATGACAAGTAAGCTAAACAGCATTCCGGTCCAGCAGTGTATAGATGTGGAAAGGTGCTACATTGAAAAATTCTAATCATTTGTACTGTTGTCAAGAATAATTTTTTTAAAAAATAAATCCTACTACTTTCAGAACATACCTTGTATATTACAGTAATGTAAGAAAGCTGAACATGTGTTTTCAAATTATTAATCTACAGATTGGATTTCAGAGATTGATAAGGTTTATTGCAAATACCTGGTTTCACAGATTCCATAACAGCTCGACTTGACTTGTATACAGCATTATAAATTATTTTCTGCTTGTCAGTAAATTTTCCACTAGCAGGAAATGAGCATGTAATGTCTGAAGTATAACAATAGTATTCACCTCCCATATCAAACAGACTGGAAAAAAATGTTTTTATCTGTAGTGTGAAAATTAAAAGCAATACCAATATGCATAGAATATAACATTGGAAACAGCAAATATTTTTCAAAGATATTGCATCAATATTAAATATACTTTTATCGAGATGTTTTCAAATCCCTGTCAATTCATAACTACATTTGCAGAAACTTAAAAAATTTCAATCTCAAATTACAGTTCATAAAATTCTTTTTTTTTTTTTTTTTTGAAAAAATCAAATTCAACAAGTAAATTAGTATTAGGTTTTCATTATTATTAGAGACAGCATATAACATTATTTAGCTTCATTTTAAAATAGCCTTTTTCAACCACTGAATCCTGAGATATATCATCAAAAATGTGTCATTTTATAGCTTAGGTTAAATAATTATAAAAATATCTGAAAAATCCAACATTTTACAAAATCTATATAATAAACTCACTATGAAGCATGATTACTAAGAAATGAATCTTTTAAATATAACATTTATCAATTTCTTGAACTTATTATTACACACTTGTCATTTATATTTACTAAAAAACCCTCACTAGTTTTATTTTTAAGTATTTCCATACCTTTTTTTTCATTAACTCAAATAAAATAATACAATAACACATTTTTATACTTAGAAAATTATTTACCACATATCTCCATCCATAATGGTCCTATCATTAGGAGCTCCAGCATGCCCATAATGTAAAGTAGCTCCATTTGGACCACTGTGCAAAAGCAAAATAAATCATTTAAAAAAATATATCTAAAAAAAATCAATACTATTATTTCCTTTAACAAGATAATCAATGCAATTAATAAATAAATCATCTTAATATTTTTAATTTCATGTGTTAGTGAATATATATCACTAAGATGCATGGAGTAGAACATAAATCATTTGAAGTATACCAAACATGAAAAAGTTATAATAAAATGCTTTACAAACGATCCTTTAGGTTATTTTTTATCA
>BMAV01014657.1:597648-613384 GCA_019973955.1 Trichonephila inaurata madagascariensis | reverse complement strand
TCATTAATGCATTCTGTGCATTATTCAGACTTTCTACAAATCTGGTCTAAAGTTTTTATCTTTTGGATACATATTTCCAATTTTTTAATATACACATCATAACTCAAAGTATAATCACTATACAATTTCTAGAATTATTGGTAGTATACTTGATGGATCAATTCTCGGGAAAAGGTCAAAATGGATAGTTACAACATGTCTCCTAAATTGGTAGACAATTTAGTTTCCTGAAAAAGCATATTTATGGAACAGTAAACAAGAACAGAGAAGACCTTCTCTCTAATTTTTCCAAAGAAAAAATACCCAAAGGTAAAATTCTTGCAAAAAATTATGGCTCTGAAATGACAGTATAAAAAGTGTTTTTCTTATGAGAACTTTTTATGATGCAAGTTCACACTTGTTAGATTGCATCACACACATCTGAAATGAAATCAGGTGTTGTATGTGTTAATAATAACACAATGGGTGTTAATAATAACTGTTATAATAACACAATGGATGCTGTTGACTTGAGTGACAAACAAATATCCCTTTCAACTCACAGAAAGCAACAGCAATAAAATATTATATAAAAAATTTTCAAGCAATTCTTTCAACTCTTTTGTAGAATGCATCCTACTTCATAAAAATACAAAAAACAGACAAATGTGAAAAAGGTAAGGTTTTTGGAGTACCGTAGCTCTTATTGAGAAAAGTATCAGGGAAATGTGATGAATGATGTGGAAATTAATGGAAGAGTAAATAAGAATAAAAAGGAATTGATAATAAACGTAATTTTTTTCTGCATTTAAATCAGTCAATTTTCACCAAGCATTATTTAACAGAATACTGCTACATTTAATAGAATGATTAAGAACATTGTTACATAAAGATTTCCCCCCACCCTTAAATCTGTAATAATTTCACAATGACTACTCTTACACACTTGTTTTTTTTCCTTTCTTTCTTTCCTTTTTTTGCTGTTTTAAGTCCATGCTGTGTGAGCATGAAGGTTTCAAATATCATGGTCTTTTTCCTGCCTGAGAATGTCCAGAAAATCCCTGGAACAAAACAATCCTTCTTGTAATTGCTGAAAATGCATGAAATTTTTTGAAAAATCTCACCCAGCTATACTATATTTGATTATCAATTTTCTGTTGGGTCAAATCACTGCAATATAGTCAAACTATAAATCTCACCAGTTCAACAACCTAGGACTGAAAGGATTGCTTTCTCTAATTTTTCATCTAGAATCAGTTTTCTTTTCCAGTTTTAGTCATCTTTTCTGAGTTGGAAAGTAATTAGACTTCCTTGCACAAAAGCCTTGTTATAATTATTTTAGTTTGTTGAATCAAGAGTTTTTATTAGGTAAATGTAAAAGATCTTCAGTAACATCATGCTTTTTCTCAAAAATTTAGTAAAACAACATTGAATCTCTCACTAATTTTTTGGAGCAGAGAACATTTCATATTCTTTCCAAATTCTGAATTATAGTGTTGTTCAACTCTCCACCAATGATATCAAATACTCCTGTGGAAATTAGTGGTGGCTGCGGTAGCCTACAGGTTATGGTAACAAACTCATGGATGGAGTGTAGCGGGTTTGTGTCCCAGTGCCACTGAAGACCAGCCAGGTACAGGGGAGCTACTACACATAAAAATAAGTCAAGGCTCAAAGTCCTTTTGGTGGCATGGTGAGGTAGTTTGGAGAGGAGGGTGCCAGCAGGTGTGTCTTCCTTGTGTTGCTTTATGTTGCAGTATGAATATACAGTGAAAATCGTTTAACACGAAATTGAGGGGACTTAAATATTTTTTTTGTGTCAGATATGTTAAGATGGAGAATCAACCAAAACACTTGGAAGGCAAAGAGTTTAATTGTGAATTCTTTGAGGTTGATAGTTTGCCTTCTCATATAACTCCTAATCCAAAAATTGAAAGGGGAGGGGGGCTTCAAAGATAGTGTGAAGTTTGTTGTTCAAAGAAAATTGAAAAGGGGGAAAAATCATAATGAAACTTGCATTTGGTGTAAGGAATGAGAAGTAAGACTATGCCTTGAGATATACCATACTAAATACAATTTGCGTAAATATAAATTTTAATCAATACATGTATTTTAACATTTATTTTTAATATAAATAAGTCAAACTATAAAAATAATTTAAATTCAGAATTTTTAAATTTACAATAACATTTAAAATTGATTTTTCTGAACACCTGTTCTTATCATCTGCATCGATATTTAAAAAAAAAAATCTAAATTTTAAAATACATGTAGATTTGAAATATGACATTTAAAAAATATGCGAATTCTGAAGCAATTTTGTTAAAAAAATTAAGCACTCTGAGAGTTAACCATTATAATCATTGGTAAAACAATAAAAAAGTATATGAAATAAGATTTTAAAAAACAATTAGAAATTATTTTTCCAAATAAACTAAATTTTAAAGAAATATTTTTTTAAACATTTCATTTTTCAATACTTCTATATCTATAAAAAGAAAAGCCATTTTTGTATTTTCATCAAATTGGTTAGAGAAAAATGTAAGAAAAAAAAATGTAAAACCAAAATATTAAGAAAATGAAATTAAATGCATAATCTTTACTTTATCTATTGTTTTGCTTGCCTTTTGTTTTTGAATACAATTTCACTTACAGTGTTTTCAATGTTTATACAGTTTAAATGAATTCAGTTTTTAATTTTCAAATACATGTAATAAAATTAATTGCTTCTGCTAATACAGATATTATCTGTACAAGCTGATTAGTATTTTTACTACAGATCATAATAAGGTAAGTTTTATAACCAGATCAATTTTTAATCTAATATATAATTCACTGTGTGCAAGAGTTTTAAAAAAATATAATATTATTACTGAGTAGTGCAATCTGTTTAACTGAATGAACTTGAAGGATTTTTAATTTTGTTCATCAAGTCTTTTTATGAATAAAAATGGTTAAGGAAATGGAAAAACAATAAAGAAAAAATAACATAGGGAACAACAGCAAAAAACATTAAAAACTGTATTAACGTAAAAAGATGAAAGTACCATATATATTCATACTAAACATAAAAATCAGTATATCTGAAATAGCCAAAGAATGTAAAAACTAAACTTCTCAAATTTTAGTTGAATAGAAAAGAAATAAGTCCACAAACCTATTCCATTACATTTATTTCTTTTCAGTGAAAAAGTGACAACTTCTTACCATTCAGTAATGATAGGATATAAAGCCTTGTTGTCCACTTTAAACCTTAAATAAAAGTATCTAATTTACTTTTCATTCGGAAAAAAAAAAACAATATGCAAAAAGTTATTAGAAAATTAATTAGCTTTAAGTAGTAATTTTATTTCAAATAAGAAATCAGAAGTAAAATTTGAATGCCAATTAATTATTCCACATAAAAATCTTGAATCTTTTACATGAGACACAAAATTCAACAATATAAAATTTTCCAGAATTTACTTTAATATACATATTATAGAATTTACATTTAAAATAATTTTAAAAAAGAAGAAAATTTCAAGGGGAGTTACACATTCTCTTTAACTTATTTCCAAAATTAATTGTTATGCAAACTAAAACTTTTTAATAAATGATTCTTTAATTTAAATATGAATATAAAAATTTAGTTTAATTATGCAGCAACTTTAAAGTAGTTAATAACAGAAATTGGCATAAAAACAGAAGGATAAAAATATAATTCAAAAATATGAGGAGAAAAAATTTTCACTTACTCTCCAATTCCTTCAAATACTGCTTCGTGAGTTTCTTTATCACTATCTGAATTTTTCCCATGCTAAAAAATAAAGGAAAAAAATTAAACATAAGTAACAATAAAAAGAAAAATGTATTCAAAATAACACAACAGAAATTCAACATTATATTTTAATATGCCTATCAATGAAAAATTTTTTTAATTTCTCATTAATTTTTGGATTTATATTCAACATGAAAATGAATCAATATTAGAAAATTCTTTAAAAGCTTTTTGACACTAATGAGTATTTGAAAAATTAATTATTATATACATGAAGGCTCAGTGGCAGGGTATTGCACTTCCACACCACAGGTTCGAGGTTCTATCCTCGGGCTGGGCAAGGTCGACTCAGCCTTTCATCCCTCCTGCAGTGGGTCGATAAATGAGTACCCAGTTTGCTTGGGGACTTAAACACTGGGGGTCTCGCTTCAGACTGACCACCTGATTGGGACATCTGCTTATGCACCTCAGTGCCCAATGGTCATGTATACTGAGATGGGCAGAGTAGGTTTTGGCCCTCATGGGCTGTTGCGCCACTGAGTTTGAGTTTTTTGAGTCATTATATACATAAATAGAATAATTATATATATATATATCTGAATAAAACTTTTAATGTTGAGTACAAATATTAAAATTACACAAATACAAACCATTTCTAAATACAAGATATTTATTATGTTGAACACATAATACATATATTATGTGTTAGAAAACTTTTCAGTACACAGTGATAGAATAATAAGATTGCTTTAACCAAAGAGGAAATATTTTAAATCTACGTTTGTTATAAAAAAAAGTTTCTATTAGTTTTTTTTTAAAGCTAAATAATAATATAAAACTATGTACTTACTAATGTCAAAAGTACTTCTGGCTGTAATGAACCCAATACACTTTTTATCTATAGAGAAAATGCCAAGTTGAGTTACAAAGTAATTTCAAACAATGCATTTTTTAAAAGAAAAAAATAGTAGGAATAATCATAAGGGGTGAAAACCTAATTATAACTATATTGCATGTTCATGAAAACAGCAGAACATCAAACAAGTAAAAGTTCACCTACATCAGGAACATAATGTACTTCATCTACAGCATATCTTTTTTTGAAATGTTCCAAGTCATGCAATCTGCAATAAAAATAAAAATATACTATGACAATATGCTCTCTTTCAAATTAAATTTAAAATTTTACATTGAAATGCATAACTTCTTATGGATAGACATTTTATATTTATATTCTTCCAATGTTTTAATGTTTTTGGTTACTCAAAAATTCTGATAATTGTATTTTTTGCAAAATCCCTATGAGTGGAGAAATAATAAAAAAAAATGCTTAACAACTTTTTTTTTGTATTACACAGCACAATTCATTAATTATTTTAAAAACTATACTACAGGAAAAAATAAAATTCTATTAGTCCAGAACTGCTTCATAATAATTTATATAAAGATAAAAATGACCACCAGGTAGCACAAATATTTACAGAATAAAAAATTAATCTCTCCTCCCCCTAGTTTTAACAGCTCTATTGCTTCTCATTCACTTCTTTCCCAGCTGTGTTGATTTTTGAGGTTAAGTAGGATTTACTTAATGTTTTTAAAAATATTAAGAGGGGGAAAAATCTTTATATTGCATGCATATGTATACCTGTACGTGTGTGTTTAAATTAATAACAAAAAGGAGAAAATGTCATTATTTGTAAAAAATTACACATTCTAGACAAGTCCATGTGAAAAGAAATATTCTTCCTAAGAGAATTGCCTTTTAAATTTTACCAAAGGAAAAAATATGCCCTCCACTTAAGATATCTTTAAAAAGATGGTTTAAAACTATGAACACTTTTTACTTTTCATTAAAAATTATTTTTTAAAAAGTAATGAGATTTCAGATAAAATAAAGGTATTTTAAATAGTAATAAATAAAATTATTAAACATATATATTTCACCTGCCCATCCAAACAGCATAGCATTCTGGCAATTTAGGAACAAATAGATGTGATCGGTTATTATGTACTTCAATGGCACCATAGCAATCAGGTTCTAAAATTCCAAAAGCCCAATGAAAATAAGATTCCTATAAGAAAATAACTTTCATATTAACTTTTAATTCTCTAATAATTTATTTAAACATTTTAAGTTATAATCCCTAAGATTTTTTTTTTTTTATTAAACTGCGTAAACTTTTATATGTATTAACATTTCAAATTTATGTATGAATGAAATATAAGCATAAAAAACAATAGGTAAAAATTTTGACTTATTTATTCACCTTTTCAATCACATTTTTATTAATAAATTACAGTTTGATTAATTTATAATTTACAAAATGTTTCAAACAATTTTAACTTTTGATTCTGTTAATTATATCATTATTTTAAACACTTTCTGTGAATTAAACTTTTAAATTTCTGAAATGGATGCTAAATTTTTTTTATCAAATTATTAGAATAAAATTAACAGAAAAATAAAATATGAATTTTAGAAGAAAAAAACTTAAAATATTATAGCAATTTTAATTGCACAAGTTTCAGTTTCTTTTAATATTTGAATGAGTCATCCTTGCAAAAACAAGATCAAATTATTGTTATTTGCTGCAAAATCTTTGACATACACTGTCAAATATGCTGATATCTAATCATTTGGAAATCACATGGATGATTTTAAAGAGACTGCGAAACACTTTTGAAAAATCTCTTAACAAAACACCACAAAAAATAAGCTCATTGAAGAACCTATATGACAATTGCACAATTGAAGGAATAATTCTTAAAATTTGTTTACATTCAAATAGTACATAGATAAGAGTTAAATTTCCAAAAGTACTAATTATTATCATTTTAATAGTAAAATCTGGGTGAAAACCAATTAAATATTTACTCTCTTAGAAGAAAATATAAATAAGGGAACATTCTGAAGAAGTTATATATTTACAGTAATTAAGTCGGATAGAGGGTTTGAATTTATACAAGGGCTCAAAGACATTATAATTGATAACCTCATTCAATTATTACAGACTAGCTGTTATATCCGTTCTTTGCACGGGTGAACTGAAAAATTAAACAATACAGATTGAAGGATAAAGAAGTTTTTAATGAGTTAATTTTAAGAGAATGCAAATTAAACAAAAAAAAAGCTTTTTGCATATCTCAGCTGAACAAAAAAAAATCCTGTTTGTTAAATTTTAAGTCTGTAGATCTAATAGCTGATAAAAAGGATTTTTTTATCTATAACTCCCTGTAACTCTTGTGGGCCGATTTTTGAAAACACCTTCCTAAGCTGATCTCTATTCAGCAAAAGTAGCACACTGTAACAAATTTTGTGTAATGAACGTTTAAAATAGTATAAATAATTTATATCTGGAAGTGTAATACGTTAATATTACTTTTTGTTGTATTTATTTTATGTTAAAATTGTAATCAGCCTCACACTCCGCCAGTTCAAGCTTTCGCAGTTCCTGGCGTCTGGTGTAGATATAACAAAATGCAAATTTTTGCTTCACACAAAAAAGATAGATATATGCTGTCGTGGGCTTTTTTGCAGATGGCCAAATTTTTTCCTATTTTCTTGACAATTATCATTATATTTTGGACACTTCACACAATTATAAATTATAGCCTATGTGTTATTCTGATATATAAGCTATATTATTGTAAAGTTTCATTGAAATCCATTCAGTTGTTTTCACATGAAACAAACAAACTTTCACATTTATAATATTAGTAAGGATAGCGTTTAAGCTAGTATCAGCAATAGTAAAGTACAAGCAAATTACAAGATGTTGAATACATTTAAAGGTCTTAATATTTCACATGATGTTAATTAGCGGAATTGAGACTTGAACTCATAATATAACTGCTCTGTTCAGCCTTTATCTTTATCTCTGTAGCCCAATGTTTGAGATACACAAGATAAACAATTTTAAAAACAATTTACTGGGTAGTTTTTTTTTTTTTTTTCTTAATTTATTGATTTAAAAAGTGATGATCAGCTTGAGTGACTAGATTCATCAGTTCTAGGCTCTTTCAACTACTCAAACTAATTTACATATAAATAAATATCTACCAACAACTGTGAAAAATAAATGTTGTCAAAATTATTCAGTAAAAACACTTCTGATGTCAGAAACGATATTCACTAATAAGAGATAAATTTAATTATTCTCTTAACTATCATTCAATTTTTATACCCGGTGTATAACGCACACCCTTACATTTTGATCTCATTTTTTGTGTTAAAATTGCACGTCATACGCCGGATTTTATTGTATATCTCTCAGAAATATTCTCCTATCTGAAAAAAAACATATTCAATGTCATAAAAGTTATAATGAAACGAATTACAAAACGTAAGTAATTATTCCTTATTAATCAATTATATTTCTTAAGATTTTTTTTAAAAAATGACCATTTTGCTGAGAAACCAAGTGGGCTGTATTAAAATATTGAAAAATAATACTGAACTTTAAAATTCAGGAACCTTTTCAGATAAAGGATATCCAGATTATGTAATGTAATTAAAAAATGTTTTTATAAATATTAAAGAAAATAGACTGCTCTATTAGTTGCTTACCTGTCTGAAAACTGGCTCTCTGTCTGAACAATACAGAGTAGTTGATTCACCACCTTGTAGGACAATAATACTGTGCTCTAAATCAGGATGTTTCTTTTTCAATTCATCACATACTCTTTTACGATTATCTGAATGTAGTTGCATTGGAATGTTCAATGTGTGTTCACCCATACCAAAAGTAGGACTATGCAAATCACAACAAGAAAAAAATTAAATATACTTTTTTAAAAAAATTCAAAATAAGAAATTTTAAAAATAAGTAATATTTAAAGAAATATATTTTTAATGTGTTTGTTCAAGAAACAACAGTGTTTAAGATCATTTTAAAAAGTACAATTTTTTTACCCGCCTATACTTTCAATCAGATGAAAAATAGACTAAATCAGGGGTACTCAACCTTTTCCCCTGCCGTGCCACATACATATGACAGTTATTTCCTGTGTGCCACAACTTGAGGATAAAGGGGAAACACTATAAGACTAAAGCAAAATTGATTAAAATATTAATGTTTTTGGCTTTTACTTCAATGCTATATTAACCTTTCCATCAATCACACAAAAAAAGATTGTTTATGGATTTTTTTTTTTTTTTACTGAGTTATGGGGCAGTTTTGATTTCCTTCCATCCATGACCAAGCCTCTTCTATACATTTTACTATCAAAAAGAAAGCTAATTGGTAGCAAAATTGATAGAACTTCCTGCAAACTTTTTAGAAAACATTGTTCTTAAATAACTGAATTTCTTAGGGCCATCACTGAGCCCCTCAGAAAATGTCGGAGGACATCAGGTTGAGTTTCCTGGACTAAATAAACGATTGTCTTAGGTTTTTCTAAAAAAAAAGGCTTTCAAAGTAAAATATTCCTAGTAGTAGTAATGAAAAGTGAATTTATTATAATCGATTATAGTTCTGACTTTCGGGATACTTTATGTTGAAAATTTTTTTAGTATTCTTTAGTGATTTAGAAATGCTGATGCAAATAAAATAAAATTAGTACTTATGTACTGACCCCATGTCAGTAATTTATTGCCAAATATTTTATGGGGTAAGGCAAATCACATTTCACATGCACATTTTGAACCACAGTAATCATTCATATCATTCATATCTTACAATCTATAATTTTACCAAAGTATGGTTAAAACTCACCCAAGGTTGTCAATGGCTTGGAGTTAATATGTAAGTATCATTAAATGCAATAGAATACTTTTTATATAAAAATATATAAAATTTGGATATTATGTACAATGGCATAATGGAGAATAATAGCCCCCCTTGCCCTCTGCAAAGTCAGGTTTTGTGCTTCAAGACCAAATATGTACTTTGGGTCAGTCAGGCTTTGGTCCTCATAGAATTCTGGGTTCTCCACAATGCAGGAATGTACATTACACCACTGATTATGTATGCTGCTATAATATATATATATATATATATATATATGAAATAAATATGAGAGAGAAAAACTGCATTTTACCCGTATGATACAATTAACAAATTGTGTAAACGTCTTTCATACTATAATACTTTGAAAAGCATCACTTTAGGATCATTGAAAATCTGACAGGATGACTTTAAATAATAATTTAAATAAAAAAAATAATACTTTAATTTCAAAAATACCTATTTTTTATACGTTTTCTTTTTGTAATTATTTATATAATTCATCTTTATAAAATCAAAATACCTTTATCTCTCTAAAATGATACAAAAAAAAAAAATTGACATTGCAGATTTATTCAAAGTCACAATGAGACAATTATTTTTTTTTTCTTTTCTGTTTTTAAATAGTTCATTATTTTACATAAATTAATATTTTAATTTAATTAAATTTTATAAGTTAATTAAATTAAATTTACTTTTTTAACTCCAACAGTTAATTGAAAATTAGCTGAGTTACAGTTAAATAAAGTAATTTCAGTTTTATAGAGTGCATGAACATCTCAAAATATTTTAGACCATGGACAGTTTTTAACCTTTCACAAAAAAAATAAAAAAGAGGATTATCATATGCCTTTCTTTATAAAATATAGTGTTTTTTTTTTTCAAGTATTAAAACTCCCAACTTTAAGTTACCTGTTTTCATGAAATATTTTAACTTAGAAGCCAATCAATGATAAACCTTATTTTGAATTAAGGTAAAAATTACAGTTTTTAAATGCAATGTAAATGGAAAATATTTATATGTTATAATTGTTCATCATATTATCAACCCTTTCTTTAAGTAATATAAAATTCTTGAAATAGATTGAATATCATTCATATCACAGAAGAAAAGAAATTTGCATTGAATACTATCAAGAAATTCTGTATTGGCAGATAATTGAAATTCAAAAAGTGCAGTAAAAAAGTTTTTCTTAAATAATCTAGGGAAAAAAAGTTTAATTCTCATTTATTTGTTTAGTCTTATCTTATTTTGATAGCAAAGAAATCTGTCACATATGCAGTGATAACAAAACGATAAAGGAAGTTGTTTAAATTCACAATGTCACCTTCAGCTAAAAAAATGGTGCAATTTTGATTTAAAATAATGAGATAATTTAAAATTTATCAGATATCAAATATTTATTCTTATCTCTTTAAAACAAAACAAAAAAAATGATAATAATAATGGCTCAGAATGAAATCTTAAAACATAAATAATACAGAAATTTTAAAAAAAAAAGTTATATTAATGACAAAATATTAGTTACAACAAATTTAAATAAATAAGATTTTACAAGTACTTTTACTGAAATTAAATTTGCCACATACACAGTAAATTAAAATATTTAACTTATAATTTACAGTTTAATTTAGGCTAGGCCAAAATAGAAATATGAAAAGAAAAATAATTGATTAAACAAAAAGAAAGTATGTTTTAATGTTTTTAAAATAGGAATACATAGTCTGTTTTTATATAAAAAATAATAAAATGATGAAAAAAAAAGACACTTTCATCTATGAAAGTTTAATAATAATTAAGTTTTATCTAGATGAATTGAAATATAAACAATAATTAAGAAACACAAATTTAACTGTGTTTCATGCATTAATTTAGGTCTTTTTTCTCTTTACAAGTAAAAAAGGTGTAACAGCAGATAAAAGTTACAAAATATAATCATATCTCAAAACAGATAACACATAATTAATTCCAAGACATATAAAATTTAAGATGAAAGAATATAAAATTTAAACCCTTATTTACTTCAAGTAAAATTGAAGGAAAAAAAGATTTAAAGCATTAAAAAAAAAGACTGAATAACTTTACAAAAAACGAAATATTAAATTCTAAAAAAATTAGATGCAATTCATCTTATATTATGAAACATAACTAATCATTATTTATTGAATTAGCCATAGGATATTTTAACATATGGAATATAAAAATTTTTCACTCAAAGGAGAAATAAAGATAGAAAAAGATAGTATAAAATTTTCATAAAATTAACAATGTATTTATGTGAAAGTAAAGAAAATCTACCTTTAATTTCTTTTATAAGTTGATTGTTCCATCTACTCTGATTTATTAAATTTTAAATCAAGCCAAGCTAGCCCTACAATTATTATTTGACATGGATGTCATTAAAGTTATTACTTCATCCATTAAAATAACTATTGATCAATTTTAAATAAAGACTATGACTCAAGAACACATTTCACTTTAATCCAGTATGTCATTCATAAACACCACAAAAAGTATTTTTGCTTAATAAAACATTTGACATACTTTGATTTATAAGTGGAAGGTATTCTCGATGTAGAAAAACTACTATCA
Organism: Trichonephila inaurata madagascariensis; assembly: GCA_019973955.1. Lineage (NCBI taxonomy): Eukaryota > Metazoa > Arthropoda > Arachnida > Araneae > Nephilidae > Trichonephila > Trichonephila inaurata. The sequence continues at coordinate 601,326 of BMAV01014657.1, read as the reverse complement.
TTGATACTATATCATTACAGAATGTTAAAACACACGCACAATTTCGACATTTATGTCAACTACATAGAAATTTTAAAAACTGAATGCAACGAAATTCTAACGAAATGAACTTATTTTTACAGTCTCGATAAAGAAAATTAGCAGATTAAATACAAAAACATTTGAAATTAGATAAAAGTATAATTTTTTTGAATTTGAAGTTGTTTCGTAACAAGTGTAAGATTGAATTCATTTAAAAATGCAGAACACTTTTTTTTCTTACCCGATTTCCTGAACTGAATCCATTTTTTCCGTATTTAAAATACGATCCTCTGTCAATGAATTTTGTTTTTAATTAATTTTGTTTGCATACAATACCTAAACGTCAAACGATCCTGACTTAAACTTATCGTTTCACTTCTGTTTTTATTTCAGCGCGTGTCACACAACGATGATAGATCTGACAACCGCAAATCGCAAAATTTAGCTAATCATATTTGGCAACTTTGCGAGTATTGGTTTCTTTATGTAAGCCGTGTTAGCTCTCAGTGGTTATTTGGATTGTTCTTTCGAAACTAATATAAAAAAAAGTCCAAACTGAATCTACTCCTTTTAATTCACTAGCGATTACAGTTTTTTTAAGGCAGACGAGGCATTTTAAAAATGAATAGATCCAGGAATAACAAACATGAACAGATTATAGATTTGAAAAAAAAAATCCTGAGGTTTAGTCAATAGCACTCACAGTGTTCTTCATAATGCTTTAATCGCTTCAAGTGAGCTGGTCAATCGTATCTTGAAGGTATGCATCTCACTGCATCATCCTGATCATGTTCATACTTGAACAAGTGAGAGTTATATTTACATCGCACTATAAAGCTGTACGAGGGGTATTGGCAACGGACCTCGTAATTTTGAACTAAGGTTAAGTGACGAGGACGGCACCTGAAACGGTACCCAATTCTCCTTACTGGCACACCATATCAATGGGAGGACATATCAGCTTCGACAGATTTAAAGTGCAGCGGACTTTCTACACGACGGGTATTCAGTAGCACTAGGTTTGAACTTATGATACTCCAGCCATAAGTCCATAACCTTGAACACTAGGCTACCACAGCCTTCTCAGACTTCAACAGAAGGGGGAAAGGCAAGTTTTTCTTCTTACTGGATCGTCGATGTGGACTTTTACTTGAGGATGTTTCTAGGAATTGATGTTCGATCTTTCAGAGAACCTGGGGCTGTAGTAGCCTAGTGGTCAAGGTAACGGATTCGTAGCCAGCGTGTCATGAGCTCAAGCGTAGTACCGCTGAAAATCCGCCATATAAAGGCACGATGCACGTTAAATATGTCGAGAGCTCAAACGTCCTCCCGTTGGTGTGGTGTGGTAGTTAGGAGAGGGTGATGCCAGCTCAGGTGTCATCCTCAGAACTTGACCAGGGTTCAAAATTACGAGGTCCGCCACCAAAAGCCCTCGAGTAGCTGAACAGTGCGACATTAATACTCACTCACTCAGAGAACCTGGAGGTTATGAGGAGATGTCTTAAGGAATGGGTCAATTAGGCCTGCACCAAGGGTCACGGCCTCATCTCTTTCTCAAGCCGACCTCAATAAGATCCTAATCTGAATAAGTTTAACGTTAATTGTTATTCCCGGAAGTTTTTTCCAAAATGTGAATTTCGAATAATCTGTCAAATGGTATCAACAACAGGAATGCGTTGTCCAAGGGCAAATACTATACACCAGAGATGGAAAACCAGTGGCAGGCGTGCCATCAATGGCATGCGACACAATATTTTGAGCGTGCCACCGATCAAAATAGTTTGCATTTCAGTTCAAAATAACAAAGTTCACTATGAAGTAATCCTCATGAGGGATCTCATTCGCGCTTTTGGCACTAAACTGCATGTTTTAATAAACGATATTATTACAAGAAACTACAAGTACTTCCCAAACTTGGAAAAAATATCAAAGATTTAGATATCCATGAGAAACCAGACGAAGAGAGAGAGAGACAGTTAGAGAAGAATTTACCTCCGCAATTGATTCTTCAATCAAGGAATTTTCAGCGAGATATTCTCAGTTCAAATAATTATTGGAAACGTTTAAGTTTATTATGTGACTGATGTGACTTTATTTGATAAACTAAAGTTGCCCCAGTTGGTTGGAAATTGAAGAATTTGATATGCAACTGATTGATTTTCTGTATAGTTCAATATGGATTCAAAGATTTGTTGAAACAAGGAAAAAGTTGGAATTGATATATAGTAAAAATGCACATTATTTTCCCAATACTCACAAGACAAAACTATTTGACGGCACATCTATACCTCATTAAACATTTCTTTAGAAGAAATGGCACATTGATCCATAAAGGTTCGCCACTTCTGCTATACACCATTATTACTCGTTTAGTCGAAAGGCGACAGTCGCTTGAGTCGTTTTGATCTTAAGTCTGAAATTATGAATGAAGCATAGTTATTTGTTACAGGGTAACATTTGTGTGAGTATTTGATAACATGATATATATTGTATATTTAAAAGGCATTATTGCATAAAAGGCGGTGATTTCTAGAGGCAACAGTGTACTCTAGAAGCCTACGTCTTTAGCCGCTACCGTATCTAAACTTTCCAGCTTTAAATGATGTATTAAATTATTTTATTGCTAATACAATATACTACTGATCTCTATTTGTAATAATAACAATATTACATCAGGGGCGGCTCTAGGGCCGGACCCCTGACCGGTGTGGCAAATTCTAAGGGCGGCATTTGGATTAAATTTGAAAAAAATATTTTTTTTGGTTAAAAAAAAAATTGATATATTTTCTGAAATACTAATGGGTATGAATTTGGTATTTAATTTATTGCATTTACTTCCCTATTTTGTACTCTGTAATTTTAATAGTTTTTCTTTTATGTTGAAACTTATGAGTTCGAAGCTGGATTATATGTTCAATTGTAAAATTTGATAAGTTTACACATCTTTCACTTGTAATTTTCTGCTTATCCTGGAGTGGGATCACTACGGACATTCCTTTCCCCCATACGACGTCCAGCACCAGATATCCAAAAGAGAACAGGGACAAAAAGATTTTTTTTGTTGATAGAAAGTCGTAGGAGATGCTTTATTTTAGTCTAGAGTGTAGTTACTATAAGGAAAAATAAACGTTTGTGATCCTCACCATCAGTAGATGAAATTGGCATGCTAAAATAGATGATTCCTTCTCTTACATTTTACTCGTTTGAATTAATAACTGGTAATTAATTATGTCCTTAATTTTGAATTACTTTGTATTTGACTTTTTTTTTTTGTAAGAATTATTCTATAGCTGTGTATCTATGTGAAAAATTTATCTTTTTTTAATTATAATTTTTTTTGCTTTGGAGAGAGGGGCGGCATTTTCCATTTTTGTCCGGGGCGGCAAAACTGCTAGAGCCGGCCCTGATCACATTAGTATGCTAAATAAAAAAAAAATTAATATAATTGGGTGGGTAAGTTATTTAAAACTGAAATCCTCATATAAGATGGTTTTAAAACAAAAATATCAAAGCTTTATTTGGTTTTTTTTTAACCTTGATCTATATTAGAAATTCCAACAACAACAAAAAAAAAATTGTTTATTTACATAATTGTATATACCCAACACCAGAGTATGCCAACACACTTTATTAAAATTCCCATACAAAAAATTGTTA
>BMAV01014657.1:581742-597248 GCA_019973955.1 Trichonephila inaurata madagascariensis | reverse complement strand
ATTACACCAAGTCTCGATCCCAAATGAATTTCCTTAGTCGTGCCCTCCCCTTGTAAGATATTTAACTAACACTGTTGATCTTTTATAAATGAAATGATTGGATTAAAAAAATGAAGTAGCTGAGAATGATGATCCTCTAAGGCAGGGGTGCACAACATGCGGCCCGCCGGTTGATTTTATGTGAACCGTGATGATTAATAATACCTATACGGCAACTACACCTCACTTATAAAGATTTTGTATTATTGTTTTTAACCCTTTATCTACCGCATTATGATTTACTGCAGTTTTTTTCATGCAATATTTTTTTTTGGATCACTACATTAAAAATTAAGGGTTATACATAAACAAAACACTCAACTTTGGGAAATTTAATCCGTTAGAGCTAATTAATTAATTAAAGATATTCCACTGTAAAATTAATTATATACACTGTTCACTTAAATTAAAGAGTTAAATCGTTTTCTCTAAGGTCCTCATTAACATATAAAAAAAAATAAGACACTTAAATTTTGACATTAATTATTTTTTCGGGACAAAAATTATAATTTTTGCAATCCGCTGGAAACGGCGTCAGCTGAAAATGCAATTTCTGCTATAAAATTATTCACCTTCCCCCCTAAAATACTCATAATAGAACCCGTGCTGCCATATATCTTGGAAGAGTGGATTTCAAAGAATATTCCTGTAATGTGTATTGTCAGAATATTCTTAAAATTGGTTATTCTATGTTATTTTAAAGTGAGTGGTACTTATAAGTACCGTCGGTAGATAAAGGGTTAACGTGCGACTCACCAGTTTCAACATATCTGAATTGGCCCCTCACAAATTTGAATTGTGACCTCCCCCTCTCCACACACACTTAAAAGAAAAGGAAATCATATATAGAGTAAGAGAGTACACTGTCCAGCTACTCGAGGTCTTTTGACGACGCACCTCGTAATTTTGAGCCATGGTAAAGTAACGAGGATGATACATGAGCTGGCACCCCTTCTCCTACTTACCACACCAACGGGAGGATGTTTGGGCTCTCGACAGATTTAACGTGTATCGCCTTCTTACACGGTAGATCTTCAGTGGTACTGGGCTCGAACTCATGAAAAGCTGGCCTCGAGTCCGTTATCTTGACTACTAGGCTACCACGGTCACATCATATATTGAAGAAGTAAGAAGAGTAGTTCCTTTCTTACTTGTATGATGAGGGTAGTTTTCAAGTATTTGAACAACATAAAAGGACAATTTTGGGGGGGGGGGCGCCCACACACACATCCTTGGCATCTGATAGTAACAACGATATACTACAGTTATAGATCGGAAAGAAGACACGTTTAGTAAAATGTGGATTAGTTAAAGGGCACGAAGAGAACGTGTTACAATTTCAATGAATCAATATATTTATATGTATATTAGAAAGGCATGAAGCAACGGAATTCATCTGTTTGTTCAGTTTTCTTGCCTTAATAAACTTAAGTGATAACGAAAAATTTTTCGAGCTTTTTTTAAATAAGCTGTGATAGCAATTTTTCCTCATAGGGGAGCATAATTTTTCCTGCACATAAAGTTTAATAACATATTAAGGTTGAAAGTTTTAAATTAGTAATTTAAAATTATTCCAATTTTCTTAGAGCTTTTGTAACAAGAGTTACATTAAAAAAAATTAATTCCAAATTATAAGTAGTTTATTAGCTAAACTGAACGAAACAATTTTAAATATATTAAAATAAATGAAAAGAGACAATGTATTTATTTTAGTAATAAAAGTAAAAGACTAAGAACACGAACCTACATTTTACGTAGCATTTTTTTAAAAGAAAAAATTGCTTTTGAAATTTTCTGAAATAATCCCAGAATTTCAGTTGGATATAATAGTATTTTAACAAATTTAAAGAAACAATATATCCTTATTAATATTATAAATGCGAAAGTATGTTTGGATGTTTGCTCCTCTTTCACGCAAAAACAACTGAACGGATTTTAATGAAACTTTACAATGATATAGTTTATACATCAAAATAACACATAGGCTATAATTTATAACGATATTGTGTGCAGTCTCCAAAATATAACGATAATTGTCAAGTAAGTCGGGAAAAATTCTGCCATCTGCAAAAAATCCCGCGACAGCATATATCTATCTTTTATGTATAAGCCATTATTGCTAATATAATGAATCATAAATACAATAAAAATTGATAATTGCACGTTGTAATGCATGTTTGGGAATAACAAAATGATCCTTACATCAAAATAAATACTTTTATCGCTTTTGGTATTTAAAGTAGATAAGCTTTGTCATTCACACTACATCATTTGGACAAATTTGCAACTTTGATTTTGGGGGGTTAGTATAGTTAATTATAATGCAATAGTTTTAATTGAATAGGTAGGTATTGCATTTTTTAAGTATAAAAATAATAACTGCCTTACTGTATTTTTTGTAGCGAGTGAATATTAACGTCGCACTGTTCAGCTACACGAGGGGGTTTGGGGACGGACCACGTAATTTTGAATCATGATCAAGTGACGTGGACGACACCTGAGCTGGCAACCCCTCTCCTAACTACCACACCAACGAGAAGACGTTTCAGCTTTCGACAGATTTAGCGTGCATCTCTGCCCTACACGGCGGATCTTTAGTGGTACTGGGCTCGAACTCGTGAGAAGACAGCCACGATCCGATACCTTGACCAGTAGACTACCACGGCCTGTATTTCTTAGAAGTGTAGAAGAAGTACCTACTAAGAATTACGCCTCGAAAGAGAGAGCGTAAGTCTAATCTTTCCCAAAGCTCTAATAAAGTTCTAGCTAGGAAATCTACAGATTTAAAATTTAACAAATACAGTTTTTTCTTAAATTGTTACTTTTGGGTTAGAAGTCCAAAGCGCTACCCGTTGCGCTACAGTAACACAAAGAATGATTTTTCTTTTCTACATATCCTGTTAGACCATTATTTTTGTTCCTATTTATCCCCCTTTTTAATTTAATGAATGAATTAATATTTGTAAAAACTGCATAAACATCAAGTGTCATCCACTACAAGTTTAAATAAATGCATTTGAGCTTGAATGGATGTGAATAGAAAGTATTTTATTAACAATTGAAAATTTAAACAATATATCCTGATTAATATTATAAATGTGAAAGTATGTTAGGACGTTTGTTCCTCTTTCACGTAAAAACAACTGAATGGATTTTAATGAAACTTTACAATGATATAGCTTATACATCAGAATAACACATAGGCTATAATTTATAACGATATTGTGTGAAGTCCCCGATAATTGCCAAGTAAGTAGGGAAAAATTCTGCCATCTGCAAACAATCCCGCGACAGGATATATCTATCTTTTATGTGTAAAGCAAAAATTTTCCCATTTTGTTTTTTCTACGCCAGGTGCCAGGAACTGCGAAGGCTTGAACAGGCGGAGCGTGAGGCAGATTACAATTTTAACATAAAATAAAAATACAACAGAAAGTAATATTAACGTATTACACTTCTAGATACAAATTATTTACACTATTTTAAGCGTTCATTACACAAAATTTATAACAATGCGTTTCTTTTGCTGAGCAGAGTTCAGCTTAGGAAGGTGTTTTCAAAAATCGACCCACAAGAGAGTTACGCGGGGAGTTATAAATAAAAAAAATCCTTTTTATATCAGCTATTAGATCTACAAACTTAAAATATAACAAACATGTTTTTTTATGTTCAGCTGTGATATACAAAAAGCTTTTTTTTGTTTGTTTAATTTGCAATTCACGTAAAAGTAACTCATTAAAAACTTCTTTATCCTTCAATCTGTATTGTTTAATTTTTCAATTCACCCGTGCGAAGAGCAGGTATACCAGCTAGTAAGTTAATATATCTTCTTTCTGTCGTTAATGGGAAGTGGAGTGGCATTTAGAAGATAAATTCGGTTTCGTCCTCTTCCTTAAGCAATACGTTAACATTTCCAGTCATTAGATATTGACGGAAATATTATAAACTCGAAGCATGTCTTAAAAATATAAATAAAATTATTCAAAAAAATAATAAATTATACAATTGCAATAATAAATTATATGATTACATGTATCTCCATAATATTTGAACAAAAAAAACTATTTGGAAAGATTCAAGCGCAAACGATAAGAACGCTGTTTTTTTTTTATTTTTTTTTTAATAAAAATCGTCGTAAAATCAAAACCTGCTTATAAATATTGACAATGCATACATAATTCGATTCAAGGGAAATTATTGAAGGAATGAAAACCAAGAAGATAAAAAAGTATTTATTTCTCTGAAAAGCCCCAAAATTAAAAATAAATAAATAAATAATTAGATGAAGGAAATTTTTTTTCTTTTTAAAATAAAATAAAATTATTAATTAAAATGAGTTTTTTTTTTATTTTTTGAAAAAAATTCATTTGCATATCTGAATAAATAAATATTAATTTTTATTTTCAAAAATAATTGAAAAACAGTTTTATTGTAAAAACATAAAAAATAGCTTTATATTTAAATAAATATAATGCGCAATAAAATAAAATAAATAGATAAGAGGGAAAAACTATATTATTCAATACTTTTCTCATAAATTTCCAGTTTTTTTATTTTAAGTTTCATAATCAAAATTTCATAAATTTAAAAAAGAAATACCAAGTATTTCAAAGAAAAATTGGAAATCTTATTATTATTGTTTTTTAAGAATATTATATTTAAAGGATTTGTTTTGAGCCGAGAGGTAATGTACACGCAAAACTCCATCATTATAATTTATTTAACTATTCCAAAATATTTTTCTAAAACATTTGCAATGTTTCTAACGTGAAGTAAGCCTGAAACCGATCCTAAAATTCATTTTTTAATGTGCATTCTTATTTCTTATATATATATATCGAAAGAGCCGTGCAACACTTATTTCTAACTCTCATTTACGTCATTGTTGTATTGTTATGACGCAGCCACAAGTCTCACACTTTAATACATGACTGCCACATTTAAATGGTACTCGCTTTATTTAGCAATATTGGCGCATTTTGAAAAGTCTTGAAATTCCGTAAGCAAAGAGTTTCCAACTTTTGTCTATGGTTTTTGTCCTCAACTAAAGGTAAATCTAATCGAAAAATCAAATATTAATCTGTTACTTGATATTAGAAATTTCTCCACGTTTTGAATGTCATCGTCAGTTTTGTAATTTACAGTTAAAAAAATAATAAGGCTAATGATGCCATTTGCCTTCAGCATTTTTTGCCTACCTGTTCAATTCACAAGGAAAATCATAATAAGGATCACGAACGTCTTATATTATTCTGGTGTAATTGAAACGGCGTTTTTTCTGTCTTTTTTCAAACGAGTTTGTTTGATATAATTTAGTTATGATATTGAGATAATTTTTATAATGTTGCAAAAACATTAAATTTATACAAATCAATTAATTTGTTATTAAATTTCCTCTTTCTTTGTAAGATATTTTATTTATTCATGTTTCTATGCCTTTTTAGGATTAATGATTAATTTTTTAATACCGAAACCTAAGAATCTGGCATCCCCGTTACCAACTCAGTAAATTCATCGGTCTCATCTCTAGTTTCAAAATCATCAGAGAACTATTCAGATTATTTATTTCAAGATTAGTTAGGAACAATTCCGAAATTGTTAATTACAATTCATTTGATAATTTGAAATATCAACTTTCAAATATCACCTATCTAAATGGCTCTTAAAAGAATAAAAAAGGAATTAGAAGATTTGAAACGTGACCCGCCTGCTCAATGCTCTGCTGGGCCCGTAGGAGATGATTTGTTTCATTGGCAAGCAACAATTATGGGCCCTCCAGATAGTCCATATCAAGGTGGAGTGTTTTTCTTGACCATTCACTTCCCCACGGACTATCCTTTCAAACCTCCTAAAGTAGCCTTTACAACACGTATCTACCATCCCAATATCAATAGTAACGGAAGTATCTGTCTGGACATTCTTCGTTCTCAGTGGTCACCTGCCTTGACTATATCTAAAGTTCTGTTGTCTATCTGTTCCTTATTGTGTGATCCGAATCCAGATGATCCCTTAGTGCCAGAAATCGCTCGAATCTACAAGACTGATCGTGAAAAATACAATGAACTCGCCCGAGAATGGAGCCGAAAGTATGCCATGTGAACACCGCAAAAGGCATTTTTCTACGTTTGATGTATTTTAGACACATTATCTTTTTAGTAAATTCTATCACGTTTCATCTTTGTTTATCAATTGCGTTTTTATAGATATCTAAACGTCCTTTGTATTTAATAACTGTGCATGTGAGATGCTCAGGCTTGTTTATATTGTGGAGAATGGGTTCAATAATACGGTAAATATATGTGACTGAAGCCCGGGAAAAATGAAATTCTTGATAATTATTAGAATCTGTTGCTCTGGTATAAAAATTTGAATCTTTATGTTTGCAATGTATCAAACTTTATTCTACATGAAATATTAAACTACATACCTCTTCATTGTGCCAAGAGTTTGATGAGACAATATTAGTTATTTCCTTATCTTTATTATTATTTAAATTCTTAAGATTGTTTAAAGTTTTGCAATGCATTTAGGAGTGAAAACTCTATTGCATAAATGCTTTGTTTATTGATTTGGACAATTGCCAAATTCTTTAAATTCAAATTATTTTTAACTGAAACTGATTAATTAGAATTTTTTTTTAACTGAAATTTTTCCTGACTCCTGGTGCCATAGCTTGGAAGTAATTCATTAATTTTTAGATTATTTAAATATTTTGAGTGTTTATTTTGTTGTTATTTCAACATGTATTATTCTTCATGGTTTATTGTTATTGATTTTTATCTTTATTGATCTAATTTAAGATATTTGTATTAATTTTAAGGTATTTTTAATGATTTTAAGATTTTTTAATTATTTGAAAGTATTGCATACCTTTATTTGTGGATAATTGTAATACATATTTTTTATGTTATAAATTTATAAGATGCATATTAGTTGTATCTTTCATAATCTAAACTTTTTGCTTCACTAGTGCTTTATCTTATAAATATTCTTTTTTAATTGTTTTTCAAACTATTCTCTCCCCCCCCCCCATCTAATCAATACAAAAAGATGGAATTTTATTAAGAAGTTATTATTCAATTTTAAGATATTCAAAACATTTAAAGTGCTATTCTTTCTCTTGAAATAACCATTAGTTTTTGTATGGGTATGTTATGTTACATATTAGTTTATTTTTAGAAATTCTAAGCCTTATGTACCTAATGTAATATGTAACTATTTGAAATTTGAGAATGTTTTAGTACCTCCTAAAAATTTGCTTGCTTGAATTTTTATACTGCAAATGACTTTATACAACTGAATATAAACTAAAAAGGGTTGTAAATTATTAAATTTGGTAATTAACCCCTTAGCGCACACTTATTTTTAAAAAAAAACAGAAAAAAAAATCATTTTTTTTGTTTAAGAAAGCACATTTTGTTTTCACCAAAAATAAAGAAAATACAAAATCAATAAATTTTTGTTTTAATTTTTTATTTAGTCCACATTGCAGATAAGAGCTGAATATTACAATCTTGCACGTATATCAACTTTTATTTTTCTTTTGGAATAGTTGTTTCGAAACAAACATTTTTATCAGAACAAATATTTTATACTTTTATTTATATATACTTTTTCAACAGAAATAATGATAATAGCATTTGTTTAAAAAAAATTATTCAAAATTAGTTTTTTTATCCGATATATTCGGAAGCAAGGTGTAGCACGTAGCTCAACACACTGTGCAATATCTTGTGGGAGCTTCTTTTTTTTTATGCTGGTGGATCAAAACTGTGAAAATGACATTGTTAATTGTAGAATTCCTGAAGATTTTGGTCTGCTTGATTTTTTTATATTTGTATCAATATCATAACTTTATACATATTTCTACTAATTTACTTCTGAAATCTAAATCTTTTCATCTCAATTTTTTTTATTCAATACATAATGCTGATGTTGAAGTGAAAGAATATTTTTTATATTATCTTAGTTTACCATAAATTATATTTAAATGTACCAAATCATGATAGATCACAGATGATGATCACTTATACTTGAGTGTGAAAATTACAGTAGTATAAAATACGACGTGCACGTTAAGGGGTTAATGTGAGAAAATGTATTTTGTTCTCAACAAGGCTCAAATATTTAAAAAGTTGGAATTTTTATTAATGTCTTTTATGTTATTTATGCTTGAATGTAGCTGAAGTACTGTGAAGACCTAATTACTTTTTTTAGGAAAGTTATTTTTTACTCCTTTGTATTCATTTTTGAAAATATAAATATTTTCTTTTTGTTGAAAGTTTATGAAATTTTATTACTATTTAATTCAATGTAACTGCTCTTGTGATATATTGAATGAAAAAGTGCAACAATTTGGTTAATGTTTTCAAATATATTATTTTTCATAAATTGTGAAATAAATGTTTATGATATGTCACACATGGAAGAGCCATTGCTATTTAAATTATTCTCAAAAATTGGTTTATATTTTTGTTTGTATTGAATGCAATAGTTCAGTCATATCAGTCAATCATATCAGTTGTTTACTTCTGCAAAAAAGGGTATCAAAATTGCAAAAACTAATGAATAAATGTATAAATAATTTTAAATCTTGCATGCTATAGTGGTCTTGGAGAAAATTAAAATGGAGTTTTTATGACTAATTAAAATGTTCATGGTGAAATTAATTTGTAAATTTGACTAATGATTTATTTTTGTATCTACTGTATATATTATGCATGGTCATTTCAGTTTAACTGATTGAAAAGCTCAGATGTTAATAAAGACACTAAATATTTTTGTTTAGACAACTACATATTTATTGGATGCAATTATGTTTTGCAATTTACTGGAATTATATTTGGGAAGCAAGATTGCTGCCTTCAGCTTATAATTTTCATCAAGACCAATATATGCATAAGTACCATTATTTTAAGTTTTTTTTTTTGTGTGTGTGTTTTTTAAAACATATTTAATTTCTTATTTTGTATATATCTATTTTAAGAAATCACAGTGATAATTTGCTTATGTAAAACAAAATTAGGAATAGAAATGATGTAATCTACCATAATCAGTATTTTGGATGGTTGACCAAAAGTATTTCCTAAAATTCTGTTTATGCAAATGCTTTTCTTTGCTAGATTCACTAAAAATGTGTTTTAGGTCTATCATTTTGGAAACAAAAGAAATTTAATGAATAATGCTAATAAGTAAAAATTACATTTAATTTATTAGTTCAATTTTGAAACCTAATTGTGTTGAGCTGCTATGTTATATAAGTTATCAAAATTTTTTAGATATTTACCTTCTATCTGTTGTTTATCTTTAATTTTCATGAATTCTTCGAAACATATTTAAACATGACTGCACATAAATGCAGGTTGGGAGAATCCCCACTGTTTCTTGACATGAGTCTACAGTTGGGAAGATTGGAATCCTACTTTTTTAATGTTTCTAACAAAATTCATTAAAATTTCACAACACTAAATGTAGGAAATATTTAAAAAACCAAGGGATGAATTTTAAAACATTTAATAAAAAGTTATTTCTTTAGCAATCCTTACACTATCAAGCAAAAAATGCATTTAAATGGTGAACTAAAAATCTAAAATTATTTCATAATTAATGTGCTTAAACTAATTGTAATTTGGCAAACCGGATACGCCATTGGTAGAGGGTACCATATCTATGCTAAAAATAAACTAAAAACTATAAATCACATTTTGCATAACAAGTGCAAAAAAAAATTTTTTTTTTTAATATCAGATCAGTTTTGGGTGTGGAAAAAAGATTTACAAAGGGTGAAAGGGAGGCATTTCATTTTTCTAAAAGATACTACTTAATGATAGAAAGAAGCAAATTTATGAATTGTGCTAATGAAATAATTTTTTCTTTATATTATACAAAATAGTGTTTAAATCTTAATGATTAATTATCAATGCTAAAAAAATTAAGCTCATAGGTTGCTAATATTGGGTCAAATGGGCACCAATTCTAGATACTTGTTATGGAAAAATGAATAAAATCTTATTTTTTTACTGATATGAAAGGATTACTGTACAATTAATAAAATATTAAAAAAATATATTAACTAAAAACACATTTTTAATATTATAGTTGAAATTGTAAGGTATTATTCTAAGAAAATGTTCTTTTAAATATATTTTTAATAATTATTTCTTATTCAGATATTGAAATTAACACTTTGTATAATTATTCAACATCAACTGTTTACAATAAGCCAAGCAAAGATTGTAGTTGGATTTGCACTAAATGTATAACATAGCTGTGTGACATGTGATTGTTATGAACTTGGTAGCCTGAAGAATAAATGTTTAAACTTATTGTTTTGTAATACATTTTTATTATCTTTCAGATTTATATATTTATTTAAGGCTGTGTCTTTGGTCAATGTTAAACAATAGGACTTGAATTCGGAATATTTTTTCAGATATAAAAGTACTCAAACATTAATATTACATCCTGGCTTCACTATCCTGTAGAAAATAACTTATTTTATCATTTTTATCCGAGATGACGCAAGAAATAAAATTTGCTTCGCAATTTTTCTTCTATATCGTAATGCTAAATGAGCTATCCCTTTACATGTTAAAAGGAAAAAATAATTATTTATGGAATTTTTTGAAAGTTTAAAAATGCTATATTAGAAACAAATATATAAGCTGCAATGTGTGTGTTACAAATTTTCTTTAAAATAGAGACGGTCTGAAAACGTGCTTCGCGTTTAGTTCAAACTCTCGTACATTTGGCGAAAACAGCCTTAAAACTAAAATACAGTTTATTAAATTACTAGTAAAGGGTTTTTAAATTTTTTTGAAATAATTATAGTTAGTCTTAGTCCTACTCACTGAGGGTTTTAAATAAAATGCATGTTATAGCTAATTTTTCTACCTCTCCTGTCTTTAAACTATCTTGGATCTTAGTTTTTTGAGTAAAAATGAAAGTATAAAGTGGTTTTTTACCATAAGTAATCAGAAAATAATTACCTTCTGTGAGTCCATATTATTTAACATTAATAATGATTTTTCAATCAGTCTGTATTGTTGCTGCATGGAATCAATTCATCTAATTGTACCTTATGTAAAGATTTAGGTATAAAGAATCAGTATACATTGTAATAGCTTTTTTTTTTGGTAATTGATGAAATGCTGAAAAGATATGTCTTTGACAAGGTATTTACTTTCCTCTGCATGTGAAAAACACAAAATCATTAATATTGATAGTGCTACAAAGAAGAATATCTGGTTCACAGACAGCTCAGAGAGATGTAAATTGGTAATGATAAAGAAGCTTTTTATCCATCTATTTAAACTAATGGAAAAAGGCAGTAGGTTTTTCTATTTGGAAGTCATGTTACTGTTTTCAAACAAAAATTTTGGAATTTTGAATTGTCTTCGAAGAATATGAAAGGGGAAAAAAATATATTCAATTTTTGTTTTCAAACCTGTTAATTTGAAAACTTTACTGCAGTTCTGTTTTATAATCCAAGAATAACAGACACTCAGCAAGATAATGTAACACGGTTTATTTATTTTGGGTTGGTGGTCATTTTTGGCTATGAAGAAATTCTTGGCTAAACAAAAGATATGGAAATATCTTGTGGGGCGAAAGATCAAAATTCAAAAGAAAGTTTATGAAACAGAATTATTCACAATAACTTGGCGTTACTCAGTCATCTAGCTAAAAAGACGAATATTGGTGTGAGAAGTAATCTTTTATGTAGAGATTATTCCAATGTATATATATATAAAAGAAGCCCACAGTGGGGCTGAGTGGTAGTTTATTGCGCTTCCACACCACAGGTCCGAGGTTCAAATCCCGGGCTGGGCAAGGTTGACTCAGCCTTTCATCCCTTCAGCGGGTCGATAAATGAGTAAGCTTGCTTGGGAACTGAACACTGGGAGTTTCGTGTCAGACTGACCACTTGACCGAAACATCGGCACATGCATCCCTGCACCTAAGGTCACGAAAGCTGAGATAGGCACAGTAGACCTTGGCCCTCATGGGCTGTTGCGCTACTGAGTTCAGTATATATATAAATTAAAGCTCTCACTCGTCAATATAAAACTTTGTCTGCCCTGCAAACATTTCATAACCGATCAAATTAAATTACCATTTAACTCAAAATATGAATGTTTTATACTAAAGAAACTTTCGTTATTTTTAGAATTCATTTAAGAGCCAGGCTTATTTTGTTACCTTTTAGTAACAAAATAAGCAATATTGCAAGGAACATTTTTACCCACATTGCAAAAACTTACTTTATCTTATAGAAAAGTTCTTTTTTAATAACATAATGATATAGTTTATCTCTTTCAGGATATTTGATTTTGCTATTGTGCATTCATTTTTAAATCTGAAAAATAGGCTTTTAAGAAAGTTTTGGTGCTTTTAATTAAATTTTTTTTTTTTTTTTTTTTTTTTTTTAAAAAAGGCCCTCTTTACTCTCAGCAATTTGGATTCAATTGTGAATTTTGTATTTGAAATTCAAAGTTATTTTTCAGAAACGATACTAATAGATAATTCACACTTAGATGTATTTTTATTTTAAGGAAAATGGTTATGTATATCCACAAGAAACCTTTTATTTAAAAAAAAATCATGCTTTTTTGGAATTTTACAAATTTGTTGCCTTTGAGTTGTATTGTAAGGTTCCTAGAACTATTAGTTTAAACAACTGTCTTCTCACGAAATCTTATTTTATTTTTGAAGAAATTAATTTATGAGTATATATAGGTTTATTATGAGAGGGGATTGTTTATTTTTTCTTTTGAAATGAAGAAAAAAATTGAAAGTATTAAATGCTAAAGTACATTCATATAATAGTATCTACTTTGAATTAATATTTAGTCACCAAGTAGCATTATTATTTAACTCGGGGGTGTCCAACCCAAATGACCTTGCGGGCCACTTCGGAAAAACATAATCTCGCGGGCCGCACATAAAAATACGTACCTTTATATCAGATTTGGAAACAAAAAAACATTTATTGGAGTGAAAATTTAAAACAGAATGAATTATTATATATTATTGTTTTCATTATTTTTCATGTATAATATAATAATGCAATGATCAAATAATGTTTGAAATATTACAGTTGCCATTTTCTTGAAAATTACGGTGTTCCTTTTGAATTGGTCTTTACTCATTGTTGATGAATTTGACTGTGCTGTCATTCGCAGACGATTAAGTATACATTGCCCTTTATCTTAACCGTCCTGAATATTTTTTTTTAAACTTTAAAAAACATTTCTGACTGCCTCTTGCGTTTTGGGTACTCCAAACAGAATAAAAGTTGGAGAAATGAAAGTCGTACACACGTAGAATCATGTACCATCCATAGTAAAGGATATGCATAATGCAATTCGGAATTTATTAAAAAAAGTAATTCATTATAGTAAAATCAAAAGTAACTGTTTTTGATAAAATATAAATTATATATATATATTAATGTAAAGGACATTTCTGTTATCAAAAAAGATTTATTTTAAAACAAGAACAGGTAACAGGCAAATGCATTGTAGATATATATATATATATAAATTTTCCCTCAAATAAATTTCAAAATGAAAAAACTTTAAAAATCTGATATTAAAAATTTTTTTAAAAAGAGTCGGTAGGCCCACTAGTACGCAACTTACATACTGGTGGGCCGCGTGTTGGACATCCCTGTTCTAGGGGATCTACAAAAGCACCTTCAAAGTCTATTGGTTCCACGAGTTGAAAAAGTTTGAAGACCACTGTTCTATTAGAACAGGGGTGGGCAACATGCGACCCGCCAAGACATTAAGAGAATGCGCTTTGAATCGAGATTTCTTTCCCGTTCGCGATCAAATATTCTTTTATTTTTCACTATTAGAAAAACAAAATGCCTGAAAGTGTTTCTACTAAGATATCATCTGCAGAGTTTGGAGGACGAGGCCACAAAAAGATTTCAGAATTTTAAGAGAATGGAGCCTAAATTCAATTTGCTCTGTTATCCCATTACTGCTGATATTGGCAAAGCACCAGAGGAGCTGCAGCTTGAACTCAAATGACTTGATGTCAGATTACAGTGTGAAGAAAATGTTTGGGCTGAATCACGAGTGCAGGGGACTGGAGAATATTTTCCTCCCCTTCAGTTCCATGCCTAAATTGTGGAGATGGAGATCGGTGGTGTCGCCATCTATCGTTCCTTCGGGGAATTTCGCCGAGCTAATTCGTACTGTCACCCGTATGGTGCTCAAGGCCAGCGACAGGCGTACTTCTAGCCCCTTGTCACGATGAATTTTGTGGGCCTCGATCTGACTACGTCAGACAGGCGACATTAGAAACAGCAACAACAGAAAATGTTTAACGCTATGGCGTTGACTTTTACGAATCTTTGTTGGTTGAAAATTTCTATGTATGAAGCAATTTGCTGGGAAATTGTCCCTTATATTTAAGTCGACATACATTTGAGAGCAAAGTCTTTCTTGCATGAAGATCAACAAAAGTAAATAAAGATACAATGTGTGTGACCGGTGATGAGAATTTAAACAAGTAATCTCATAAAAAAAAATTGTAGATAAGAATGTAGGGTGCATTTGTTTTATTAAACTTCTAAAATTAGATGTACTTGCAACTATAGACAATATGAAATTAGCACTATTTTATTTAACATATTTATTATTTTTTATATAATGAATGCAATTATTTTAAAATAGTGTGACCCTCTCATAACCTCCGCGGGGGCTGCGGTAGCCCAGTGGTCAGGGTATCGGATCATAGTAGGCATGTCATGAGTTCGAGCCCAGTACCACTAAAGACCCGCCGTGTAGGGCAGCGATGCACGTTAAATCTGTCGAGAGCTGAAACGTCCTCCCGTTGGTGTGGTTTGGTAGTTAGAAGAGGGGGGTGCCAGCTCAGAGATGTGTCATCCACGTCACTTGACCATGGTTCAAAATAACATGGTCCGTCGCCAAAAGCCCTCGTGTAGCTAAGCAGTGAAACGTTAATATTCACTCACTGACCCATAAGTTCCGCTCCCACAATGCGGCCCGCGAGCCAAAAAGTTGCCCATCTCTGTATTAGAAACATATTAAAAAACAAAATAAATGTTGAATGTAGCTGAGGTAATTTTACTAGAGCCTTTAAGAAGAGTTTTAATGGATCAAACACTTTGTAATGAGGGGGAATTACTATATTATATTTGTGAAAATTATGTATTTAAATATTTTTGTGTTCTAATCATTTACGAATTATAATTTTACTTTTTTTCATTCAACATAGTAATAAGTATAGAACTATAAGTTTCTTAATTGTGCGTTTAAATTATAATAAAAAAATAATAAGCCCCAAATAAAATGAATATTTATTTAGTTACAAATTATAGGGAAATTTTTTTCTAATTTCGAAAAAAAAAACCTCATAATACTTTGGCTCTCTGTCTAGCCTTTATATTCATTGTAACTCTAATACAGGGATGGGCAACTATTTTGGCTCGA
>BMAV01014657.1:516738-576742 GCA_019973955.1 Trichonephila inaurata madagascariensis | reverse complement strand
ACCGGGGGTTGGGGATCACTGATGTAAAGTATGTGTATTGCTGCTTATTAAAATTCTGCCTGAGTATATAATCGAGAATACAGTAACTGAACAGTCCGCTATCGCACATACAGCTGTGCAATTACAAAATAAAAGAAAGATATTTGTACTCATTTTCCTGCGCTGTTGACTCATTGACAAGCTCTCCTTTTGATTTGTGACGCTGCTATCTTCAGGAAAAATCAAGTGTTAAATAATAATAATAATAAAAAAATGTAGCAGTAATAATTTTTCTGAGCGAAATATGTAAAAAGCGCGATGAATTGAACAAAACATGATTTTTCCTTTCGTTCTGCCTGATACAAGGAAAAAAATGAGAAGAAAAAAAAATTCTATATTTATAAAAAAATGGATGGTTTCTTTATCAGAATGATTTTTTAATGGATTCAGAAATTCATTTGAACAAATAAATTATTCTCATTAATTGAAGGAAAACATTAAAGTTTAAAATTGAACGAGATCTCTTTTCGCTAAATAAGTAATTTTCTTCGATTTTATAAATTTCTATAGCAATAATTAGATATTAAGTGTATTGGTTTCCATTATCCATCACTTATGGACCCGCCGTGTTATGGACTGACAGTCGTAAGGAAAGAATAGTGATATGGTTTGGCCACTCTTGTTCATTTCTTACTTTACGGCATTACGGACCAACCATCCTTTTGTAAATTAGTACAATAAATTAATGAATTCGTTTACAATTACAGTATAGAGCAGGGGTATAGAGCAACCTTTTTCTCTGCTGGGCCGCATACATATGTTAAGTTATTTCACGCGGGCCGCAACGTGAGGATAAATGGGAGAGGGGAGAAATGCCTTAAAACCAAGATAACATTGGAAATTTAACATGTGGAAAATGGATCAAAATATTATAATTCCTGTTTTGCTTTTTTTTTTAATTATTATTATTTATATTTGTTATTTTTGTCACTAAATTAGAAGCATTTAAGAAACACTCCTTCACAATTTCTGCATCAGTAAACGGTTTCATACGATTACCAATAATATAGTAAACTTCACAGTACATCTTTGTTATCAACTGTGATATTACCACTGACTAATCACTTAGTTGTTGTTGTAAAGATTATTCAAGAAAGCCTATTTATCGCCTCTTGAAAGAGTTCTTCGAGGAAAAGTGTCATTTAATGATTAATGTTTATTGGTATTTTTTAAATACAGCACTTTCGTGACAAATCAATCAATTATTGATTCATGTTTGTTTTTCACTACAAAATAGTCAACCTCCCAATCGTCTTGAAACGATATATTTTCTTCGAATATTTTTCGCTTGCAAGGTATGAAAGATAGTCAAAAATTAGTTCCACCCATAAAATTGTCGTTTATCCGCTGTTGTTAGTTTTCACTAACCATAATTGTACCATAAAAGAAAAAGAATATCAGTTCGTACCCGTACGACACCGACAGCAAAAAGCAAAATTTTGATATATTTGATTTCTTGACAAAGAATTTCCCCTCAAATTTTTAATGTAATGTTCTTAAATAAGTGAATTTCTCAGAGCAATGGGCCATGACCGGGTCACTTAAAAAGGCTCAGTGGGCCGCAGTTTGAGTATCGCTGGTATAGAGTATACATTATTGAAGGAACTGTTTTCAACTTGTTAACTATCATCTTTTTTTATCGCTTTACTATCTTTTACTTTTCGATATTTTTATTATTTGTTGAGTCACTGTCATTGCACTTGTACAACGAAGGTTTTCTTCGAAAAACGAATGACTTTTTTCGAGAATCTCATTAATAACATCATTGTAATAAATTTCCTTTGCAATATCATTTTGAGCCCATAGCAACATGAAACTGTTAAGCTTTTCATTTTCCACAGCAGATTTCATTTCAGTCTTTACTCTCTTGAAGGCAGAAATGCTTCTTTCACGATTCGCTAGGCGGTGGTACGTTCGCTGTGTGTGTGTAATTTTAATTTCTTCTTTTTTCTCACCCTCCAATTTTTTTGTGCTCCCAAATCTTTTGCGCCCTAGGCACGCGCCTAAGCGGAAAAGCGGCCTTGAGTACCATGTGCTCTTTCTGCTGTAGCGAGAACGTTGAAAAAATATTTTGAAACATATTCTATTGTGAACGGGAATCGATCTGGACGACGCAAGAAAAACAACTTTACGTGAAAATAGGGTATTGCACTCGATTTCACTTTAAATAAATGGTTTAATTCACATCAAATCTTGAAATAATGAATTTTGACATCGAATGTGTGCCCATGAGTTATGAGAGGAAGAATGCTAGGAGTTGGATTACGAGGCTTCAAAGCTAGCCTAAAACTATTACTGACTGATTGGCGTGGATAAGGGATTATTCATTATGGAATATTAAAGACTTAGGAAAGGTAATAATTGATGATGAAAACCAGTTTTGTTTTTCAGATAACAAAAATAGTGCCTATGTAAAGAATTCAGCCTTCAGTGTCTGAAGTCACAATGAAGCATTCGATGAAAGTGATGATTTGGGATGCATGTCTTCTCGTGTCCTTGGAAGACTTCACAATGTGAGAAGAACAGGGAAAACGATGGAATACTGGAAAATAACACAGAATAATACAAAATAAATAGCTTTTAACAGCGGGAGCTTTTGGTAGACCGGTCTCGGATCCTTCAGGATAATAATGCTACATATTAAGGTGCAAATGTAGTCCAAAAATACACTCTATAACACACACGCACACACAAAAACAAAAAAAAACGACGCACCAAGATCGAGTTGTCCGATAAAGACAAAAATTGGAGGGTAGAAAGATTATGTACGGAATAGAAAATGATTAAAATTTCAGAAAAATTGAATGATTTATTACATAGTTACAAAGTAACGAGCTCATTAAGGTGTTGACCCATCTCTAGCCTGGATGCAAGCTGCCACACGACGTGGCATAGAGTGATAAAACACCTTGATGGTCTCCAGCGGTATTTCTTGCCAGATTTGATTCAGTCATTGGGAAGGTCATCAAAATTCCCTGGTAGATGTAGTCACCTTCCCATCATATCCCTGGCATGCTCTATTGAAGAGAGATCTGGCGATCTGGCTGTCCAAGGAAGTATTTGACAAGCTGTAAGACAGTTCATAGCAACACGTACTGTATGTGGTCTGGCTTTATCTTCTAAAAAATAAGGCCAAGGTACTGCAAAAGTAACGGCAGCAAAACAGTTCTCAGAATGTCGTCGACGTACCGTTGGCCTATAAGTTGCCTCTAATGATAACCTAAGGGGTCCAACTGTCAAAAGAAATGGCACCCCAGACCATAACTCCTGATTGAGGGCCTGTGTGGCGTGCAATAGTGAAAGCAGGATCGGCATGCTTCCCTGGGCGTCTCCAGACACGTCTTCGATGATCATCAGGACACAGTTGGAAGCCAGATTTGTTGCTAAACACTATACGTCCCCAGTCAGCATGATTTCAACCTGATCGAGCCAAGCCGCACCGTAATCTGGCTCGACAGTGTGCAGGAGTAGTTGGTAGGTGGCGTAGAGGTTGGTACGAGCCTAAATTTCTCTCTATCAGAGGTCTGTGAATGGACACTCACGTGTGGGTCGCACGTCTGCTGGTTGATAACGATGAATCAAGCGCTGTGACAGATGATCTGACAATCAATCTGTTCTCCCGATCTGCTATGGTCCTAGGTCGACCGCTACCATCATGACGCTGAAATCTGTCACTGTTCACCCATTCTTGTCAGCATCTTCTAATGGCCGCATCGCTTCGACCCATTTGACGAGCGATTCTCTGATTTGTCTAACCTGCCTATTTTAGTCCAATGATACGACCTCTTTCAAACTCGGGCAGTTGCTCGTAATGAGCTCGAATCCTGCGCCAATAATTTTTTTCAGTCATTGGAAGGTATCCTAAATCGCAATGCAACAGAAATTTTGACATTCATATTGAAAATCGCTTCTTACAAACACCTGCTGAGTGCGCAGTTCCGATGCGCTATAGCTCCCGCTATTCGTTTGTTGGATACCAAATTTTAATCATTTGCATGTTCGGTACAAATGTCTCCTCATGCGAAATTTCATTACAATCGGACAACTCTTTCTTAGTGCGTTTTTTGTTGTTGTTGTTGTAGAGCGTAATTCGAAGACAATACTGAGAATTGAATGAGCTGACCAGGACATTCTCCATATCTTAATCCTATAATGAACCTACGGCATAAAATTGGTTATGATGTTTCGAAGAAAATAGCTTCAAACAAACGAGTTAATTGAAGCTTTGATATTTTCTTTCACCCATGTGGTCATAAAAGAACTTCTTGTGAAGTTATAGTGCTTTCCACACACATGCCGAAAAGATGTAAAGCCCTAACTAAAGCAAACGGCTGACTCATAAAATATTGATGATCAAACATGAAAAAATCGTGTAGTTTTCAAAATGCATGTTAAATGTATCATACTTGTAAGGTTTACTGTTATTCTACAGCTTTATAATATGTTTTTCTAAGTTGATGTTATTCTGCGCATACCACACCTT
The DNA here is from genome assembly GCA_019973955.1 of Trichonephila inaurata madagascariensis. NCBI lineage: Eukaryota > Metazoa > Arthropoda > Arachnida > Araneae > Nephilidae > Trichonephila > Trichonephila inaurata. Next base: position 572,220 of record BMAV01014657.1, on the reverse strand, counting down.
CTTGCATTTAGGCAGATGTATTGCAAAAAATATCTGTCGTATTGAAAAACTAGTAACAGATTTGAAATCAGTATAAACGAATACATTAGAATCAATGAGAATAGTTAAAATAATACAATAATTTCATACCGGAAAATTAAGTCAAACATGAAAATTTGGGGGGGAAATGATCTGTGGAATTGTTGCCAATATTGTATGTTCTTTTCCTCTTCTTTCGGAAAATGGTGTGGAATAAAAACAAAATACCGTGTTTTGCGTTTTTGATTACGAGTAAACTAACTAGATGCGAAGCTAGGTTACCCCATTTGGTGTTTTTTTTTTAAATTAGTACGTAGTGGAGAAATGTTCTATTTTCAGCATTCTTAGCAAAAATTTCATTGCTGAACAGGACTGGTTTTAACACAAAACATTTTAAACTTATTAGTTATAATACTTGGCCACATACATAAACTTAGATCTCTTAATTCTCCATGATCTTATTTATTGTTGGCATTTTTATCGTTATGTTATGATTCAATCATATTAGTAAAGGCATAAGGTTCTTCTACGAATTTCACAGTTTCAACATTTTCATTGAAAAACTGTATAGTTTATGCGGAACTTTCTCCTCAAGTTGAAACTTGAATTTTAATATCTGAAATCAGAGCAATTTTATTAGCAGAATTACTTCGTAGCGAAGAAAACAGATGGACTTTTGTGACTTCTTGAAATTTAGCTCTTTTTTTTCTGCAATTTTTTTTATTGACCCATAGAGAGATATATTTTTGGCATGGACATGATTAGATCTAACAATATTAAACATTTTATAGTATGAATTATCAAAGTACTATATGCAATCTAACCTAGTATGTGAGGTAAATGATAGTAAATCTTCGTAGCTTATGTTTAAAATATGTTGCGCATTTGCACTTGATTGCAGCATATATTTTAATTTTCGTATATTTATAAACCAGTCAGTTGCTCCAGTTACATTTCTTCCACTCTTTCCAAGCCGATCGTGGTCGGTGAAGCGGTGCTGTATGCGTTTTTGGAAGTTATTCGTTTAATTTATCTACGTTTTACTTTTTTGTTCAAACAACATTATATGTATAAAAACATATACATAAAATCTAGCGTTACACGTAGAAAAGAGAAGATGGCAGGGGCAATTAAAGGCACAATTAAAGGCATGGCTACAATTAAAGGCATACACATAAATTGAATATGGATGTAAAAATTAAAATAGGATTTACTTACTTACAAAATGGATGTATTAAGTTTCATGTGTTTATTAAAAAATAATTTTCTAAAAAGTTCATACGACATTTAAAAAAATTATATAAATATGAAAAAATCATATGATTTTAACAGTATTCAGTTGCTATTAAAGGCTGAATATTTTATCAAGAGGGAAATTTTAGAATGTGAAAATGTTCAAAAAAGAATGTTAAAGAACCCCTTTTCTACTTGTAAAACAAAAATGAACATTTTAATCTACACCGGATGTCGATTTGTTCATAGATCATAGCAAATTTTTAAAAATGATGGCATTAGATTTAGATTTGTTTGTAACTCATAGGCAATAAAAACAATATTGATAGCACTTGATTATAATTTCAGGACTTAAAACAAGAATAAGCAATCACAAAATCCTTTTTTTTTTAAAATCGTATTCCAGTGTAAACCCTTCTACAATGCTACGATTGTGTAGAGACAAAAATAATTTTTGAATGCAGCAAATGGGAAGTAAGAAATTAGTTGAAAATGATGACTTGAGAAAATCTTAATGCACATAAAATATTGTACAATAATTCTAACCGTTTTACACACATTACAAAGTTTTTACACAATAACTATAATAATGCACATTTATAATATTTTCATAAAATTAGATCTCCAAAGGGAAACAAAAACCTGAAAACATGCTCTATCTTTCAGTGTGGCTTACGTACATCTATTATATTTCATTCCTATAAATTATAAATGCATTTTTAGACATCAGAAATTGCACTTTTTCGTTATTGAAAACCGTTTTGCTCCACTGTATTTCATCTAAGACGTACAAGAATCAAAAGTATCAAAAAAAAAAAAAAAAAAAAAAAAGAACTGATAAAGAATTTAAAAAGTAAAAACTCATCTCTTGAGATTATTGATTTAAAAATTTAATACAATAAACGGAAATTTTCCCCAGTAAAAAGATTTATCTTGTAAAAAAATAATTAGCAAAAATAAACAATAAAAGTTAATGAAGCAATTTTTCTCCTAAAGACAAAAACACATTAATGTAGAGAGCATTAAAAAGAATAATTTTAAATTTGCGATTTTAGTTATAAAAATTCATTTTGGACCACTGTTTTTCATTGCAGAACAATCATTAAAAATGAGCAACAACAATAAAGAATTCTAACTGAAAAAGAAATTGAAATACAATATCTCTTCAATTTATTATAATAAAGCAAACTTTTTTCCACACTTACCAGCTTTTTTTATTAGCAAAAATAAGTATAACATTTAACCAAGCAATTTTTTTTCATATTCAGGTAACAAATTTTAGCAAAAAAAAAAAAAAAAGGAAGGGGAAAAAATCAAATTAAAATTCGTGATTCTGGTTTTAAAAATTGAATTGCAAACGATACAAACGATACGATTCTTTTATTAAAAAAAAGGTTGAAAAAATCTAATCTATATTTCTGAAAATACAAACACAGGAAGAAACAAATTCATTCTTGGGTAGGCAATTACAAGGGGAAAAAAATAGGAATAGAGAAGCAGGAGAAAATTTTTTTAGCTGTGTTGGCAAAATGGAAAATAGAAATTTATACCTTCGAGGGCAATACGGAAAAAAAGAAATAATTATAGTGATGGCAAAACGGAAATAAAAATATTAATTCTAGATGGCAAAACGGAAGTAAGGAATTTAAAGCGAAATAAAAAGGAAAACGGAAATAAGAAATTGTAGTAATTTTAAAAATAAAACGAAACAAAAGCATTTAGGTCATTTAATCGCAAAAAGTGAAAAAGAAAAAAAAAGCCATATAACTTCTCTTACAACACTGCAGCTGTAAAGTTAAGGAATTCTAATAACTATAAAGTAAGAATACGTAATTTTACATTTAAAAAATAAAAATCAGTAGTGATTAAGTTACAACGTTTAAGTATATAGTATTTATGCTTTATAAAAATTAATAGTTTATAACTATTTTTTTATTTATCATTAAAATTTAGATTAAAATTAGTTTGACTTTTTAAAAAAAATTGTTGAATCTATGCGCTTTTATTTGTGCAAACTATGTATTCATTGAAATTCTATTTGTAACTCTCATCTTTTTATTCTTATTATTATTTATAATTTCTTTTCTTATATTTATTCTGGATTTTTAATTCCTTAGTATCTGCCGAAAAGTAGTGTGTATTCAATAATAGTCTTTTGCATTAGTGTATACGTTAGGACTAGGAATATTAACTTAGGAAATATTTTAAGTGTTCCTCTTAACTATAAAACTCGTTTAAAACTTGTTTTCTGTTCTTCAATGAAAGATTTTTTTTTCATCAAACGATTCCGAAATAAAGTTATTTTCTTATAATTTTGAAACTAGCACTTTTGTCATTTTAGTAGAATGTAAGATTATTAATTAAAATAGATTATCAATGAAAGGTAATACATTTTTATAAATTTAAATGAAAATTTATTTGATAAATTATATTAGAAGATTTTATAGCAGATTCTCTCATTTAGGTTTTCTTTTATTTACACTAATTAAATGTTCAGAAACTCCTCTATATGTTCTATGTAAATCTATGTGTATATTTCCTTGCGGGAGCCGAAAGTTTTTGAACTTTTTTTTTACTTTTAAATTAAGAGCTAGGTTTATATACAGATCCACTAATCTCGGAAAAAACGTAGTTTAAAAAAAACGGATTTTTTAACATTTTCCGTTATTCATGCACAAGCTATTTTAACCACTTAATTTTCTAGGTGTTTTGAATTAAACTTTTATAAAAATAAATAGATAAATAAAATATACAAATAAAAAAAAATGTCATATAAATCCCCAAAGTCAGTATCCAAATCCGAATTTCCGAATAGTTCTTAAATCATGGTTTTGATTTATAATAATTTTAAATACAGTTTTCTTTGCTTAACAATTTTTGTACCCGTTGTTCTTCGAAGAAAAGCACCTAATTTTTTTTATAGAGTTTTATTAATAATATTACATCTAATATGGTTTCGCATAGACAGAGCCAGCCTTCTCCACAAAGGGGTCATGGTGCAAAAAAATATTTGGAGCCCTAATATTTTTGTAAAATTAAAAAGTTACTAATACGAACATATATTACTAATGGATGTTTATTTAATGTATGATTTTGTTTCTGTACCAGTACATTAATTACCTCAGAAAAATTACAATTTTTTGCAATTTTGCTTCAATGTTTAAAGCACACATGCTTGGTCGAAGATAATTCTTTATTTATTTTAATTTTCTGGAAATGGGCTTAGCACTTGCTATAGTAACTGGCCATGAAAAAAAAATTGACACAGCTAACACATTTAGAAATAGCTCATTATAATTATTATTCAGAATTTACATTGCAATGCCTTATGCGTTACTTACATCCCTTTCATTCAAAATCCAAACTCGTAACAAACCAATTTTCTGGATTAGGTTTTCACACCAACATCTTTGTAATAAAACTTACAAAGAATTTTCGGACCATTTTTCTAAGGTTTTTATAGCATAGACTCATTTGAAATCAGAAATAATATTTGGTATATTTTTAAATCTATTTTCTATCTGTATATTAACAATATCAGTGAGTGTGGAATTAGTGTCGCAAGAGCCAGTTTGGGCTAAACACAACAACAATATAAATTACAGTGTTAAAAAATAACATCTTAATTCCCACACACACACACCGGGTTTTCTATAGTTTCATCTTCTGTTATTTCAGGACACAGTAGAATCCCAAGAACTCAACCTAATGGTATCGAGGGCGGCCGAGTTTGTGAAAATGCCGGGTTATCGAGAAGGGGATTGAAAAAGAATAAGCACAAGTGTTTCCTCAGAAAATATTGTACTGCACTTCTATGTATTGTTTACTAGGGAATACAATAAAAAATAAACTGTCCAAATATCCTTAACAAAAGAAAAATACTTTTTTCATGAAGACATGGAGCATTTACTACAAGAATATTTGGAAATGTACAGAGCACAGGTTTGTATGAGGGGTTTTTTCGGAGTGCAAGGATGGCCGAGTTATCCGGACTGCCGGGTTACCGAGGGCCAGATCACTACTGTATAGCCTTTTTCTTTTTCAAATTCGTTTTTAGAAAAATGATCTGAAATATTAAAATGACGTGCTTGCACTTTTGCTTCATCTAAAAATAAGCTAAATTTTGTTCTTAAATTTTGTATTTCAATTTATATTTTTTTTTATTGATTAAATTAAAAGAATGATTGATTTTACTTATTAATAATGCTAATTTTGGACAATATTGCAAACCTTACATTTAAAAGCAAAATAAATGGTGCTTCTTGTATTGAATCCAATAAACTTTTAGCTTCGAATACGGCTGCGTTGCCATTACTTACAATTATAAATTTTTCCAGTTTAGGTGTGTGGATCCTCGGGAGTTCCCCCAAGTCAGATAACAAAAACTGAATATTCCCATCATCATGAATTAGCTTAAAGATTGTCGCAATTCAAAGATCTGCAATAATAATGCTTAAGAGGAAATGTTCTTTTCTTCATATTGACAATGATAGGAATATTGTCAAGGTTACATGTGCTCAAGAATATATTATTTTAGTTTTTTTATTATGTTGAAAGCCCCCTCAATCGTGAGGCCCCAGTGCATAGCATCCACTGCACCCCTCCCTCTCAAATGGCTGACCATGCCTACAGTCAACGACTAATATGTTAATTCCACTTTCAGAGCACCATTCAGTGGCATCGGTAGCCCTGTGGTCAAGCTAACGGACTTGTGGCCGGCGAGTCATGAGTTCGAGCCGAGTACCGCTGAAGACACGCCATGCAGGCATGTTAAATATGTCGAGGCTCAAACGTCCTCCCATTGGTATGGTGGGGAAGTTAGGAGAAAGGGGTGCCAGTTTAGGTATCGTCCTTGATCATGGTTTAAAATTTCGAGGTCCGTCGCCAAAAGCCCACGAGTAGCTGAATAGTGCGACGTTAATATTCATTCTCCCCAAAAATCACCTCAACCCTCTAAATATCCGGACAAAATTAAATAAATTAAACAATTAAATAACCGGAACTCGCGTAGCTGTACACAGGTGACTGATTTAAATTCCGTTAACCAAAGTACGTGCTGCACCTTTTACTGTCTTGTCCCCATCTTTACGAATGAAGTCAGTGAAAAAGTTTATCGTCTGTGATTGTCGAGTAATGCACGCACGTGCGGCCGATCGGACTGGACCCAAAAAATCTCGGAGAGTTTCCCAATCCATGGATGAACAGTTTGTTACATTCTGCTGGGTTGTTCTGTAATAATAAGCCATTACTTTTGGATACTTTTAGTCTGGACACCCTGTATAACTCTATAAGAATGGATATATGAGGCGCCATTTATGAGTTCTATATTGAAGTATAGAGTAAATGGTGGCAAAAAAAATCTGGACGCAAGGATATGTATAATTTTAGCAGTTTTTAAAGTTTTTAAGCCATTTCTTACACATCTCTACATTTCAACACTAGTTTATACTAGTATGAGTAATATGTGCTCAAAGTATGTAAAAGCGTCTTATCTAAATAATGTGATTTCATTGTGCTGGTATGCCATTTTGTTTCCTGTATTATTAGAAAACCAGCTTTTCAAAGTTATAAGTATTTTCCAGTCAAACAACGAGCTACGTGATTCAAACTTATTCTTATTCTAGATGACTGACTATCGGTGTGTATAATAAGTTAGGGTTGAATAAATTTTTTTATTTCAGCAACTTGGGAATTTAAAGATGCATCACATTTTATTGTAATTTTTATATTAAAAATAGGGAAAGGGTCAAACAGTTCACACATTTATCCGGCATCCAAAAGACTGATTAAATAAATACATCCTGTGACAGTCAAATTCCCGTACTGTGCATGTCCTAGCCGTTAGGGTTGGTGTAGAAGATTGGGAAAGACATGTATTAGACCAGGCATGCCCAACCCGCGGCCCATTTGAAGACTTTTTGCTGCCCAATTGAAGTTTCTAACTGTTTATATAATTTTAAACATTTGCACTATAGACGGTTGAATCGAAAAAATCGTGTTTTGACGCACCCCCACCTAACTTAATGTTGGTGAATGGAAAGCTAAGTTAAATCTTTGAAAAACGATTTGATATCTCAACAATACATATTTCATAAGCAAACTGCCCAATCAAATGGTATTGTCAATGCTAGCTTTCGAGTATCCCACATTATTGCTAAAAACATGAAGCATTTTACAGACGGTAACAATATCAAAGACTGTCTAATTGCCGCAGTTGAAGAAATTTGCCTAGAAAAACTGAATCTCTTTATTCAAATTAGTCTGTCACGTCAAACTGTAGAAAAAAGAATAGAAAACATTTCGAGTGAGATTTGTGCATCTCTAAACATAATTACAACACAAACTTCGTACATTTTTCACTAGCTTTGGAGGAAATGTCAGATATAAATGATGCTACTCAACTTGCTATTTTTGTTAGAGGTGTCGATAGTTAAATGAATATTACTAAAGAACTACTCGAACTTTCGAGTTTGACAGGTACTACCACCAGAAGAGATATTAAGGATGCTGTTATAAATTGCGCGCAAAATCGTCAGATAGATTTGAAAAATCTTGTAGGCATTGCAACAGATACAGGGACGTAGCTACCGCCGTATCAGCCGTATTAATGATACGGGGCCTCCAAGCTACAAGGGCCCCAAGTACGGTATCGCTAACAGGGCTCACTTATCTAAAATAGGGCCTCGAAGGATTTTTGATACAGTGTCCACTCAGAACTAGCTACGCCAGTGAACAGATGGAGCCTTTTCAATGATTGGGAAAAATGTTGGTGCTTTTACATTAATTTTCGATCTCATAAAAGCTTTAAGAAACAGTTTAAATGGTTTTGAAATGTTAATTTTTCCTTGTTTTTTGCACCTCAAGAATCTATGTGCACAAGTGTTAAATATGTCTCATGTGATGAAAGTTGTTATCAAGGTATATAATTAATTTAACTAAGAACAATCCATTGAAGCATCGTCAATTTCAAAAATATCTTAGGGAACTGGAATCTGAATACGGGATCTCATTTATTGCACCAAAATTCGGTGGTTAAGTCGCGGAAGCTGCTTATTGCGATTTTGGAAATTAAGGGAGAAATTGAAACTTTCATGAACAATAATGGCCGTAATATAAGTAAACTTTCGGGTAATCAATGGCTTCTGGATTTATGTTTTCTAACAGATATAACGATGGAATTGAATGAGCTAAACCAGAAGTTACAAGGTGAAAATAAGTTGATTATACCGATTGTTATCAAGATATAAGTCTATGTAGCAAAGCTTCAGCTTTATGAAAATCAATTGCTATCAAACAATTTGATTAATTTCCGATTGTTAAATGACTATAAAAGGGACCATAAAAACTTATTTTTAGCTCAATTTAATGTAGAGGTGGAATCAGCGCCTCCAAATTCACAAATGGAGCTAAAAGAATTACAATTAAGCATCGAGCTAAAAAAAACCTGTGCGAAGGGAATAAGATTGAATATTATCAATAATATATACTCGAAGATAAATGTCTAAATTTAAAACGAGATTGGCTACACGCATTATATCAGCATTTGGAACTACTTATCGCTGCGAGTCATTTTTTCCCCCTAAATTATAAACCTAGTAAGACAAAGCATCGAAGCAGGTTGCTCGATGAAAATATGACCAATCCACTACGATGTGCGTCGACTAAATTATCCTTTGGTATTGAAAAAAAATCTCAAGTAAAATACAAAAACAAGTATCACATTAATTGTAAGGTAATAGAATATTTTGAATGTTGTACGATAGTAAAATATTTTGAATAATTTGTCGTTTTATTTTGATATGTGCTGCCCACCTTACTTTAATAAATATTTACTTGGCCCACCAGCCGATTTGGATTGGGCACCTCTGTATTAGACCTTGATACTTCAGGAGCAGGTGGCAAGTTATTTTGTAGCGTTATCCAGTTTAGATTTTATTTCATCCTAGTTTGAGTAAGACGTTATTGTGTCTCAGTACTGCAATCATGATAAGCTTAAAAATTGAGCAGCGCATAAATTTGAAAATCCTCATGAAATTTAAAATAAAAACTCCAGCTAAATGTTTTCAATCGTCAAGGGTCGTTTGGTGATAACTGCATGCCACGTAGTAGTCAAAATTTTGAATGACATAAACGATTTTCGGAAGGTTGGGAGGGAAGATGTGATGAACGTTCTGGTCGACCAGTGACATCAAGAACTGAAAAAACAATTGTGAAAATTAAGGAAATCTGCCGTAAAGACCGGCATTTGAGTGTTGGAATGATGTCAGATACTATAAACGTAGACAGAGAGACAATAGGCAGTACTACATTAAGGTTCTGAGCACTGGCGTAGCTAGTCCTGAGTGGGCCCTGTATAAAAATTCTTTGTGGGTGCTTTTTTGGAAAAAGAAATAAAAGAAACTTATTTCAAAGTGTCAGAACATTAACACATTTTGAGTCCCCTGTAGCTTGGGGGGCCTCGTATCATTGATACGGCTGATACGGCGGTAGCTACGTCCCTGGTTCTGAGCAAGATTAGGGAACGAGTGAGGAAGAAAGGTGGAGCAACAATACGGGGATTTTGCACCAAAACAACGCCTCTGGGTTGCAATGCGCTGTCTGTGAAACAGTTCTTGGAGGATAAACACATTTCTGTGCTCGATCATCCACCGTACTCACCAGATATCACTCTTTGCGACTTCTATCCATTTTCAAAAGTGAAAAATGTATTGAAGGGAGCACATTTTCAGTCTGTAGAAGAGGTGAAGGTAAAAACGGTAGCCTTACTGAAAAAGATGACACCTAATGAGTTGCAGCACTGCTTTGAAAGTGGAAAACTCGTATGCACAGATGTATTGTTAGGGAAGGGGAGTATGTTAAAGGGGATTAAAAGCTATTGGTATATATTTTTTTTTCAATAAAGCTCCTTTTTAAAACCATTCCGGTTATTTAAATGTCACACCTTGTATGTTTTGTTTTCTCTTCTTTAAAACAAATTTAGACAAATGTAAGCAGAATTTTAATAAGCTAATACTTATTTCATAAATTTCTATTTAATAACAATTATTTAAGATTATAATTTTAAATATAAAATTGCTTTCACTCTTTATTGCTTTCAATTTATAGAATGATTTTCTCGTGAAAAAGTTGAAAGCATTCTGCTCTCGATTTTCGCGTATTGTTTTTTTTTCATTCAGTTTCCCAAAAGATGATAATCAATTTGTTGTTCCCTTATTCATATTTAATTTTATTTAATTTACTGTTTACTTTTGAAATATAGCGAATTTGAAAGGGAAGATGATGTAAATATATATTCTTTTAATAGCATAATATTCAAATACATAATGTTTGAATTTTTTAAAGTTTTTTAAAATTATTTTAGTGATATCAGAAATAACTGTTTGAATTAGAGTAGTTTTGAAAATGAATTTACAAACAGGAGGTTTTAGAGTTAATAACATAAAACTTTGAATAAAAAAGTTTGAAATTATATAAAATAACTTTAGTTATAGATACAGATCAAATAGTTTTTGAAAACTAAATAGTATAAAACATTGAATAATGTTCTTTAATTTGATTCAAAATTATGAGTATCTGTAGATTCTAAAAAAATTAAACACACACATCTTGTACAATCTCACTGTTAAATAAAATCATTGATTATCAAAAATAGTACAATGGATTTTTTGCAGGTGCAATGGATACGGTTTCATGAAGTATCCACCTGGAGTCGAACCTACGACTCCAACATGCCAACTGCGAGTTAACGGTTATGACCACTCAACTACGGTGGCCGATAAAAGGGTGGAACTAGTAGGGACGTGTGAAAAAGGGGAAGGGAGAATTTATTCTCTCTCTCTCTCTCTCTGGCCAATCAGGTTAGAGTTGAAGAGGTATTACTAGTTGTATATATATATTTTGCTTGAAATATGATAAACAGCTGTTTTTAGAAAATCTGCGCTGTGTGTGTGTGTGATATTACACTCTAGTTTAATCGATTTCCTGAGGATGACATTTTTAATCACCATGTGCTCCTAACTTCAGCTCTTTGATTTTGAAATTAAAGAAATGTTTTTTTTCTGAGTGAATCTCGTATATGTTCTAAACCGGCAAATCCGAAAATCAAAATTCGTACAAATATCATAAAAGCGATAATTGTGTATGTAAATGTATATAATTTGCTAGCATTATTTTCTCTATTATTAGATGACTGGAACTAATCACTTTTAATTGGTATCGTGATTTCAGATTCCAAGCATGTCAATTTGTAAGTATACTTCACATTGTTTTAGATACTTTTTCCTCTATTTACAACTTAGCACTTTTACAAATTTTTTGCAAACTTAGGGGGTTTGGAAAAGCAATTTTGTTCTATAAATTGCTTATAGGAGCAGAACCTGATACCATCTTTAATCGTGACTCTGTTATATTTATTCTTGAATCTGTTGTGATTAAATTTTTTCTCAAAAGAAAATCACAGGAGCTCATTAATTTTTTTTAACAAGATAGGTAAAATTTAAACTATTTCTTTAGAAACTCTCATAAATTGGAGAGTAATTCAGGATTCTTGTGTAAAACAAGATGCCTGTCTTTACCAGCATAGTTGCAATGACACTTGAGTAGTTGATACCTGAAGAAAAAATAACTGTCAGATCCTCTTTTTCAGCCTTTCCAAGCACCAGAGTATCATTCACTGCTTATATGAAACTTGCATTTTCCAAACATGCTTTCCTCATCTTCTAATATTCCACCATAACCTTCAAACATGTAATTTTCAACTATTTAAAATTTCACCCCTATTTTTCTACAAAAACTTATCCAGCTATTAATTTAAATAGATATAATATGTTGAACATGTATTCTTTTTTTGTAGCTAACCAAATGTATCCATAAGTAACTGAACATTTGATTTTTGTAGAAATCAAACCCTTATTTGTATGTCACATCCAATTTTCCCGTTTCTCCCAACTCTTTAAAAAAAAACATATTCTTCTTCTCTGACATATTGTTCAGAAAAATTACACAAAGCCACACTTAAAAAAAAATTCACTGTAAATTGTACAATCAATCTTGCACCTGAATTTTTAATAAATTACTTAAAATGAGCAATAAAATATTAATTCTTAAAAAGACCTTTGTTATTTAAAAAGTATCTGCTGATTTTAAATAATGTGTAGTGTTATTATTACTTATGCCACCTGATCAACAGTAACATCAGATCAATGCCCACAAAATTCATCGTAGAAAAGGGCTACATTTGCACCTGTTGTTAGTTGTAGCTTTGAGCCTCATGTAGGTGACAATGCAATTTTGCTCGATTCCACCCTAATTTAGAGAGAACATGTGATCTTATCAAAATAATTTCACAACATATTATATCATGGTTACAAAAATAAACAGTTTGCTAAAGCAGTATTATGCTATAAAATAAAAAAATCATCGAGAGCATCATAAAATTGTGCCAAGTTATAAAAATTGCAGACTATGCAAGGTAGAATAATTACATCCCATTTATATCACTATAAAATATATTGTATGCTTTTTAGTGTCAGTTAATATATTGTTTAAGCCCAGTGGCTAAGTGGTTAGTGCATTGGGCTTCCACACCACAGGTCTAAGGTTCAAACCTCGAGTTGGGCAAAGTTGACTCATCTTTTCATCCTTTTAGTGGGTCGATAAATGAGTACAAAGCTTGCTTGGGAACTTAACTCTGGGGGTTTCGCATCAGACTGACCACCTGACCGGAACATCTGCTCATGCACTCCAGGGCCCAAGGCCATGTATACTGAGTTGGGTGCATTAGGCCTTGGCCCTCATGGGCTGTTGTGCCTCTGAGTTAAGTAATGTATTGTTTATAAAACAAAATAATTATAGCCAGTATTCTTTTACAGAGTAATAATTAGTGTAATTTTTATTGGTAATATCAAAGAAAAAAGGTGTTTCATTAGAAACTTAATATTCTTTCAACCATTATCCTTCCCATCTGTGTTAGAATACATTGCAAAAGAAGATTGTATGAAATATATATTATACCTTTACAATGCATATGTATCCATTAAAGATGACGTAAACTTTCAAGTTCATCATACTTTTGTACAGCTGTAATAAATTGAAAAATATTGGAGAGCATGTGCACTACTGGCCTAGGTGTTATTTGTAGTGTGTGGCATTTATAAAATTTAAAAAAAAAGACAGCTGTAATGGATATTTGTAGAAATTTTGTGAACATGTGAGTAAAATTAAACAGGACAAAATATCTGAATTAAAAGGTAGTCAGGGTTGAACCTTTTATGCAATTTTTCTGAAATGAATTACATATATTTACCTCTTCCTTAAAGAGTAAATAAAATACTTTTTATATATAATTTTTGAGAAAGTCATACATGATTTTTTCTTAGTTAAATAATAATCTTTTTGGTACTTACGTATTATTGAAACAATCACCAATTCTATTAATAACTTGCCAAGTTGGCAACCCTGATTTCCTATGTATCGTACCACTGTATTGGCAACCAGATGCTTCATTTCATTTTCTGTTGCCAATAGGTTGTGATAATATGTAAGTACCATCTTTTTTTTTATGAAACTACAGTATATATCTTTTCATTAACTTTTGATCTTTTGTGTTTTATATTCCAGGATGAACAGTACAATTAGTGCAGCTTAAGTAAAAACTTACATCTATGATAAACTCAAATTAGTTTTATTTTTCTTTTAAAATTTTTATATCTACTATATTAATTGAGATTTTATGTCATTAATCTTACTGTTATAATTTATTTTTACATCCTCTGTCTGAAAATATGTTAATAATTTTAATTTAATTTTCATACTCTATTTTCATGTCTTTTAGCTCCTTTCTGATGGCAAGATATTTGTGTTACCTCTTTAATAATGAAGAAAACATGTAAATCAAGAAATATTTACAGTATAGTCAGCATATGATTTTTACTTTTTCATTTTCTTCAATATCCACTGGTAAGTTGCTTCAAATTTGATGTCCTTCATCTTTTTTTAACTTTTACAGTCTACTATGAACACTTCTTTGTTTTTATTTTACTTACAATAGTATTTATTATCCTACTAAAATGCAGAGCCGTTTTTAACCTCCCTGGAGCCCTAGGCACCTCAATAGCTATGCCTCCCCCCTATTTCTAGAGCACCTTCCTTCAGTTCTTACTTTTCCTGTTTTCTTTCAAGAGGGATTTTTCCTTAACTTTCTTACTCTTTTCTCTTTCTTTGTTTTTGCTGTTTGAATAGTCTTTCCAATATCCACCACCTATGCACCCACTGTAAAATGGATTGACAGTCTTAAGTCACTCTTGTTCATTTCTTACTTTACGGCATTACGTACCACACACCCTTTTGTAAAATAGTACAGTAAATTAATGAAATCGTTTGCAAGTACAGTATGGAGTATACATTACTGCATGAACTGTTTTCAACTTGTTAATTACCATCTTTTTCATCGCTTATCACTTCATTATCTTTTACTTTTTGGCATCCTTTTCTTTGTTGAGTCACTATCATAGTACAACAAAGATTTTCTTCGAAAAACGAATGATTTTTTTGATAAAATCATTAATAACATCATTGTTATCAATTTCCATTGCAATATCATTTTGAGTACATAGCAATATCAAACTTTTAAGTTTTTCATTTTCCATAGTAGATCTCATTTCAGTCTTTACTCTCTTGAGGGCAGAAATGCTTCTCTCACGATTCGCTGTGGTGGTACGTTCGCTGTAATTTTAATTTCTTTCTCTTTTTTCATCCTCCAATTTTTTGCACCTCCAAATCTTTTCCGCCCTAGGCACTTGCCCAGTGTGCCTAAGCATAAAAGCAGCCCTGCTAAAATGTCTTATTGTAAATTGGGAAAATTTATTCATATATTTATCATTAGCACATTCAATAAACTTAGTGATGATCTTGCTAGTTTTTTACTTCAAGAAGTTAATGTAGTTTCATGCCATTCCAATTACCTGCATTATTATTATTATTGGTAAATTTTCTAATATAAATATTTTATTAATCTATTTATGAGCAATAAATTATGTTCAATGAAATATTCTAGAATTAACAAAATCATAATAATCATAATCAATATAGTTAAGAGGATGTTAAAGCTGAATGCACAGGGTGTCCGGGCCTAAAGTATCCCAAAGTAATGCCTTATTATTAAGGAACTACCCATCAGAATGTAACAAACTGTTTATTCCATGGATTGGAAAACTCTGAGAGTTTTTGTGTGTAGTCGGGTTGGCCGCATGTGCATGCATTATTCAGCAATTGCAGACAATAAACTGGTTACACTGACCTCATTAGTAAAGATGTGGACACAAAAGCAAAAGGAACAGTGCATACTTAGGCTAGCAGAATTTAAATCAGTCGCGACTGTACAGCAACGTGTTTGAACAGAATGGAATGTCGTTACTGACTTGCCATAATAGACTTATCAGGACTCCTACAAAATGAACCATGCACATGATCAACAGTGTCTTCTATGATGAAAACTTAGGGATACTTGCCAGTTTGAGCTAGCAAAGTTCCTGTCTCCTTTAAAGTTCTTTCCCATTGGTGGATAGACTTTGATGTCGGAGGGTTGACATTCCATTCTTTTCGAACACGTTGCTGTACACACTGGACTAATTTAAATTCTGTTAACCAAAGTACACTCTGCACATTTTACTGTGGCATCCACATCTTTACTAATGAAGTCAGTGTAAAAAGTTTATTGTCTGCGATTACTGAATAATGCGCGCTCATGCGGCTGATCGGACTAGACCCAAAAGATCTCAGAGGGCTTCACGGATGAACAGTTTTTTACATGCTGATGGGTAGTTCCCTAATAATAAGCCATTACTTTTGGATACTTTAAACCTAGACACCCTGTTTATATATTTTGTTGCCCATCTGGTATAGTGGTTAGCAATGCTAACTGCTGTGCCATAGGGCCTGGGTTCGAATCCCAGAGAAGGCTTGGATGTTTGTAAATGTATAGTTCCTTTGCAGCATGGGGGTACTCTAAATAGCTGTCAAGGTGCAGGCTCTATCGTGAGGTTGATGGAAGGGGAAGAGAGGTGGGTGGTCCCTGACTGCCCCCAGACTGTTCTCCCTCAAAATTGGGTGGAACCGAACTGAAACGTACTGTTACCTGCATGGCGCTTAGGGCTACAGCTAATGACAGGTGTGCAATCTAGCCCTTTTGCCATGATGAATTTCGTGGGCCTTTATCGGGCACATACCGATCGGGCAGCATTAGTAACAACAACCTAACTATATATATATATGTTATGTAACGTTGGCTAGTGTTGGTTGTTTCTGAATAAGCGGAGAACTTCTGATTTCATTTTACTCTTCTTTATTTTCACATGAAATAACAAAGGTGTTATGACTTCACAATAAGCATATGAACACACAAAGACATAAAGGATAAATGAGCTGCAGCTATATATACATTTTTACGTGGACGAGGCGGTGACAAAAAAGCAAACGCCGACAATTACATGGTGAAGGCAGGCAGACAAAGAGAGAGATCACAAAAGATTTTTGTTTTATAAACCCTGCAGTGAAGACCGCGTGACTATTTTTTAACAAGAGTTCTGATTGGTTAAAATGGGCAGGAAAGAGATTTCTGAGGTAATAATACTAGATGATGACGATTAAGATTAAGGCGTTAGTTTTGTACTTAAGAATTAAAATCTTATTTAAATATTATTAAAAAAGAGTTAATTAAAAGGATGCTAAAGGGAATTATTACACACACACATATATATATACACACTACATTAACATATATGGTCCCGATTTTAAATTATTACTGATAAATTTATTATATGCTTTTATTTGTAAGTAAACATACATTTTTCTTGCAAATTCCAGTTATATGTTCTTTGCTTACAAAAGTGTAACTCAGAAATTCTGAAAATTTTTAACATTTAGATCACATGTAAAGAACAATTTTTTTTAACTTTTTATTTTGTGTTACATTTATGGCAATTCTTTAGTGTTGCTTTTTAAAATTAAATTTTTGCTTTATTTCTTCATAAGAATAGAATCATTGATCTTCAATTTAATGATTTTATATATCATATGGAGTCCAAGATTTTCTTGTGTAATTATCTATTTTTAAACTGAAAATTTTTTTAACATGAACTGAGCAATTGTATCTGCCTTTTTTAGCACCTTTTAAAACTAAACTTTGATTACCTTTTTTCACATTGATGTATATAGTGGACATTTCATTCTCTCTTTTCTTGTCACTCTCTTTTTAGTAATATAAAATTATGTTGTTGTGTTTTAAAACCTTTTTTTAAAAAAAAAATCGATTAAGAGTATGCATTGTTGAAAATGAAACACAAGCACATTAAGATTTTGATTATACTTGAATATCCAATATATAATCATTTTTTACATCATTTTATAAAAAAAAAAATATTTAATTTTTCAGTAATAAACCTATTTATTAAAACTATGTTGTACTTTTAAAGAAAATACCAATTAAAAAATTATATGTATTTCATTTTAACATTGAGAGATATGTAGCCACTTCATACAGTTTAGACAAGATTATTAAAGTTTTCTTATGCTTAATTTGTTAAAAAAATACTAAAGAATATATATGTGTTGCTACAAAATTTAATAAATTGTATTTTGTATCTGTTATTTTTTTTGTTTGTTTGTTTGTTGTTGTTCCTAGTGCATTGTTATTCTTTATAAAAGAAGAGTAATTGGCAGGAATCTCAATTCCATTTTAAATTTTTGGTTGTCTTTTGGAGATCGAAGATACAAATCATGTGAATGCTTTATTTTTAACATTAAAATTGTATTAATAATTTATTATTATTACAATTCCTATTAAGAGTGATGGTTTATTCTTAAAAGTGATGGAAATTTTTGATTAGTATATTATGATAATACCTAATATTTGAATTTATGTAAAATTAAAATTTTTTTGATACATGTTTAAACTTATCTATTATGAAATTTAATATAAAAGCATATTAAAATAAAAATTGTAGCTTAAATTTCAATATTAAAGTGCATTAAATTTTTTATGATTGAAAGGAAACACAGATTAAAGTTTGTATAAAGTAATGTTGAAATTTATATTTCTGGCTTTAAGTAAGAGAGGAAGATATAAAAACAGTCTTTTTAGATGCATGGGTTGAAATGGTGTTATAGCAGGTGAATGTGATTGAAACTATAATCAATGTTAATCTGCAGAAGCATACAATTTCTTTCCCCTTTGGTGTTATTGTTGTGATTTGTGTTATTCTCTTACTTTAGTATTTTTTTTAGTAGTTGGTTGTTTTAATAGTGGTTAGTGACACTGAGACTGCAGTGCCGTAGGGTCTGGGTTCAAATCCTAGAGAAGGTATCGATGTTTGTAAATGTATAG
Organism: Trichonephila inaurata madagascariensis; assembly: GCA_019973955.1. Taxonomy (NCBI): domain Eukaryota; kingdom Metazoa; phylum Arthropoda; class Arachnida; order Araneae; family Nephilidae; genus Trichonephila; species Trichonephila inaurata. The sequence continues at coordinate 553,589 of BMAV01014657.1, read as the reverse complement.
TGCCTTCGTGGCATGGGGTTACTCTAAATAGCTGTCGAGCTGCAAGTCCTCTCCTGAGGTTGGTGGAAGGGGAAGAGAGGTGAGAGCCCCCTAACCACCCCCAGGGTGTCTCCCTCAAAATTGGGGTGGAACCAAGCAAAATCGTACTGTCACTTGCATGGTGCTAAGGCTAACAATAGGCGTAAAAATCTAGCCCTTAGTCGCAATGAATTTCTTGGACTTTGATCTGATGTTACTGTCGATCAGGTGGCATAAGTAACAACAACAATGACAAGTTTTTGTGATTTTCTCTGTTGATGCCAGTCTGGAAAAATTTTCCTTTATTAAAAATTTTTGTCTTAGCTTTTCAATATTTATTAGATTGTTTCAGATTGTTACATTAACATAAAAAAATGTTAAATTAACCAAGCAATTTTAATAATATTTTAAGAATTCAATAAATTGCAAAAAAAGTTATGTGTATATAATAAAAGAATGAATTTTGGAAGAAGGGTTTCTGAAATATATTGTGAAATTTGAAACTTAATGTAAAATTTAAAGTTACTTTTAATACTTGCATAATATTTTTAAAATGAATACTAAAGTTTTATCTTTCAAATCAATTTACTTAAAATCGCAGCATTTTATATTTATTATTTACATATATTGAAATTTTGTGTCATACTTTGTGTGAAATATTTTATTAGATATTGCTTAAATTTTGTATACACATTCATTGAGCAAAGAGAGATTTCATAAATATATATAGTTAGTGGGGGCATAATATCTTAAGATATATATATATTTGTCACCAATGTCACACTTACTTATTTGACATTATTGAGGAGTTATATCTCATGGTCCACAAATCTTTCTGACCAAATACCCTTTCAACAGAGAAGTGAACAAATTCCATCTCTCTATAACAATATGCATGTAGATAATTTAAAAAGTGAGTTATACTTATCCCTGAAAAAATGGCAGCATTTTACAAGTCTGTCTCTAGTTCAGAAGAGAAGGAAGTTCTGTGACTTCCAACACAATGACATTTTCATTCAAATAGCAAAGATTGCTGCTGTGTAGCATGCAAACATAACAGCTTTTGTAGATAGAAATTTACTTATATGTTGAAGTACATGGAATGGTATGAAGTTTTGTGGACATAAAAATGTCATTCTTGTGCAGAAATTCACCTTTGAACTGGTTGTGTATTACTTATAAGCAAGATCATAATGAAATGGTGCCAGCAGTTTGACTTAAAATGTTGTTCTGACTTTATGTCATGATTTTCATTATTTTAAATATTTTTGCTGACCGTGTTCTGCAACAATAAGAATCATTAATGCTGAATTACATGGTGTAGTGCCAATGGGTGTGGGATCTTATTTTAGTGCGCACCTTTTTTTATTGTTAACTTGGGTGAAATTATTGAAATAATGGGTAGAGAGAAGACCAATACAGAAAAATGAGTTGTTGGTATAATTTGACTGCATTTTTTTCTTTGCTGAAGGTGGGAACTAAACTAGGAATTTTAATCAATATAACATTTTACTACAGACTTTGCTACTGCAGTTAAGTTGAAAAGTCTGGCATTATCCTGCATACCATCCCGACTATTTCTTTACAATTTCAATAAGTTTAGGAAGCTGGAAATACATCTGGGAAGATGCCGTTTTCTAATGATGATTAGGTTAAGATAGCTGTTATATGCTAGCTCAATGACTAAAGAATGGATTTTTATTTTTAGGGCATCGACAATAGTTTTCTCTATATGTGTGGTATTGCATTGTATTGGTTGTCTTAAAAGTGTTATTCACTTACAGTGTTCAAGTGTAACTTACTTTTTGAATGTCCTTCACCCACATAGTTTGTAATTGAAAGTTGTATAATTGAGAGTAATGAGTATTTTAAGTATTGATAACTGATAGATATTAAGGATAAATTGGTAGTTTATACTTTTTGTTTTTCAATGGGGCATCAAATGCAGAATGAATCTGTGAGCTAAGAGCTACACGAGTGGTTGACTCTATTTGTTTTAAGAAACTGAGCCTGACATGTCATGTTTATTTAATAAAGGGATTACATTGTAAATTTTTGAAATATTTTAAGATAAATCATATATTATATATGGAGAGATAATGAGATAGAATAGATACTTTTTATGATTGATCATCTTTTTTTAACTTTTTACTGTGCTGCCCATCTGGTACAGTGGTTAGGGACGCTGACTGCGATACTATAAGGCCGGATTTCAAATCCTGGAGAAGGCGGTATGGTTGTTTGTGAATGTATAGTGCCCTTGCAGCAGGGGGGTACTCTAAATAGCCTTTGAGTTGCAAGTTCTCCCATTAAGTTGGGGGAAGAGAGGTGGGAGGCCTCTGACCACCCCCAGGGTGTTCTCCCTCAAAATTGGGATGGAACTGAGCCAAATCATACTGGCACTTGTATGGTGCTCAAATCTACTGCTAATGTTAGAAATACAATCAGCCCCTTGCCACAATGAAGTTGTGGGCCTTGATCTGATGTTATTGTTGATCAGGTGGCATAAGTAACAACAACACTTTTTACTGTTCCAACATGCTTCACATTATGGTTGATGTAAGATCTGATTTTTTAATATATATAATCTTCATAGTTACTAAAAGGATACTTTAAAAGGAGATATAATAGTCTTTAAATAAAACTATATTACTTGATTTTTTTAGTTCATTCCACGCACTTAAGAGTGTGAAATACCGATTTTACTTCTTATCTACATTATTTCCTTGGCTGTAGCTTAATTTTATTTATTTCTTTGGATCTAACATTATATAGCTTTCTGGGTTTAAATATATGCCATATGTTAAAGATTTTTTTCATCATTGCACTACCATTAGTTACTAAAATAAATATAATAAAAAAAGAAATTGAAATTGAATTGCTTGAACATAGTTTGGTTTATATTTTAAAAAATTCAAATGGATCCAAATGTTTTTCATATGATAATGTAATTATAAAGTGATATTTGTATGTGTACAGTGAGAAAATATGTAAATGTGGAAATTATTGTAACCACAGTTTAAAAGGCTTTCTCCTCTTGCCTTTTTATTAAGAATAGGTTACAAATAAAAGAAAACTTTTCTATTCCCCACTCATTTTTTTCCTATAAATGATAAAGTCATGAAAAAAAGTGTAAGATGTACCACTTTTAAAAGATATTGTGCTTGTTATGCTACTGAATTTTGCTCTGTATGTTTTTATGTATTATCTAAGTATAAAAATAAATAAAGTGAATGCATGAATTAATGCAATATACCAATTTTTTTTATGTTGACCCAGTTTCTCAATTTAGAGATTGCTATACCTCTCTCCTTCCTATTGTTATGCAACTTTTTATTTTTCACTCCCTTTATATTAATCATTGTTTTATTGAAAATAATATGATGAAATTTAACTTTTTGAAGTAAAGCTTGATGTGTGCATGTTAGAAGGTTAAATAGAACTTAACTCTTAGAAATAATGAACTCTGTAATTCTTATTATGAATGGAGAAACTTAATATTATTTTGGTTGAAATTGTGTGCTTGTAAAATAATAAACAAAGATGTTTTTTCAATTATATTTCTGTACTTTTTAATATTAAAAATGTATACTATTCCTGTTTTTTTTTTTTTTTAAATACTTTCTCAAGGATGAAGAAAAAAGCTTGACCTAAATTTTTCATTCTCATAAAATTATTAGAATTCTGTGTACAAAAAATCCTTTTCTGTGAAGTTTCATTATTTTATTAATTCTTTTAGGATTTTGTTATTGGATTGTATCAGTAACAAGATGACCTCATTACAGATTTTTGGAATTATTTTTTGTGCTGTAACTATTGTTTGGTTAACATTGCAAGTTGGTAAGTTGCTATTAATTCTTTTTTCATTAGAAATTTTACTTGATATAATTATTTTTAAATATTTAAAAGTACTTTAACATTATTTTAAGCTGTTAAAACTTTTTGTAATGCATGTAAAACTCGAATGCTGTTTTAGTAACCATTTTTTACTTATAAAAAACATTACTTGTGCTGTATATTATTTTTCAATGATTTCTTCTAATTTAATATTGATTTTATTTCTTGTATTATGCTAATTGCTAAACTATTGCTTAAATCTTTTTATTGTATTTCAGCTGTGTTCAATACTTGTTTGCATGCCAAACAATATGTACCTACAAATGTGCAAGAATTGTGTCAAAAAGAGCAGGTAATCATTATGACATGTAATTTGAAACAAAATCATGTATTCATCTAATCTTATTAGGGATCATTTTCTTTACTTCTCAGTTAAAAATTATTTTTATAGATATTTTGAGGTAATATTTACATTTATTTTCATATGAGTGTAAGGTCATAAAGTTGTATAGATATGGATATTAAGTATTTACTTTAAACTTCTTTGAAATTGGAATGTTTAGCTACATAAAATAGGAATGATGCAAATATGTTAATTAAAGCATGATTTTTCAGCACTCCATTTATTATTAGGTTGCTCTATTGTATTAAATAATAGATTTTAATTTAATTTATATAGTTTTTTTAAAATCACTCTTTCAATCACTCAGATTACATAACATGTGCATTATTTCATGCTATTTGGAATAAAATAACATAAGTGTTAAATGCTATTTTTTGAAAATATTTTAAATCTTTGTTAAAAATCTATCGTATGGTTTTTTATTGATGTTAATGAAATTTCATTACTAACTTTCAAAGCAGTTACATTAAAATTTTTACGGGAGCACAGATTTTACTTAACAGATACAGTTTCTCAAAATAGTTTCCTTTTTGCTCAAGATCTGAAAAAGAATAAATGCAAAAGTTTGGTACTTTCATAAATGAGAAGTGTGATTTTTTTATAATTACTATATATGCTGTGGAAAAATTTAAAATAAGAAATAGTTATAAAATTTTTTTAAAAAATCCCAAAATAATATAGCAAGTATTTTTTAAAAAAATAAATGTAGTGCTCAATTTTTATTTTTTAGATATAGTTTGCAAAAAAATTTAATTGTAAAGTAACATATATCAATGCCATTCCTGAGTTAAAAATATGTATTAGTTATATCATTACCAAATATTCTTAGAATTGCTATGTCAAATACAAAATAACACATTTTTATGTACTTTGACTGCTTTCAAGCATCTACATTGCAGAAGAATATAATTTCAGGTTAAGAATATTTTATGTGTTTGTATGTTTTAATTTTTAATTATTTAGAAAAAAATTTATCCAAAAAATAAGTAATCAAGTTAATATTATTGTATTTTATTTTTACTTATAAACATCATATATTGGTTAGCGACGCTGACTACTGTGCCGTAGGGTCTGGGTTCAAATCCCGGAGAAGACATGGATGTTTGTAAATGTATAGTGCCTTTGCGGCATGGGGATATTTTAAATAGCCGTTGAGCCGCAAGTCCTCTCGTGAGGTTGGTGGAAGGTGAGAGAGGTGGGAGGCCTCTGACCACCCCCAGAGTGTTCTCCCTCTAAATTGGGGTGGTACCGGGCCAAATCGTTCTGTCACCTGTATGGTGCTCAAAGCTACAGCTAACGACAGGTGTCACTTAGCCCTTTGCCATGATGAATTTCGTGGGCCTCGATCTGGCCTTTACTTGTCAGGTGGCATTAAATTTAAAATTAGAAGCTTTATTGAAGAAAAATAACATACTTGTATATTGTTTTCAATAAGGTATGATAAGGAAATTTTTTTGAAAATTCCATAAAAAGGGATTGTTTTAGTTTAATTCCGAAAATGTTAATACACTATTATATTTTTATTTAAAATATTGCAGTTGAGAATCATTTTTAAAACATAACTGAAAAATTGGTTGATTGTTTTCCTTTTCAGCAGTGAGTTTTCAGAGAACATTCTGTGCCAAACAAAGGGGGAAAAAATTCATTTAATAAAGTAAAACAATTTATTAACTAATTTTGGACTTTGATTGGACTATCATTTATATACAACATGAACTCTGATTACTTGAGTTTATTCATTTGCTGACAGTAGTATATTAGATGATATACAGTATGGATCTTTCTATTTTGAGAAATATTTTATAGCATTAGTGTCTTGGATTATAGAAATTTATTTTACTTAACTAAATTAAATGTGATTAGTAAATGGTAAATTGCTAATAAATGTTTTCTCATCTCTTAATAGAATTACTTGCTACTGAGAATATTTGATTTGACAAAGGATGAGCCCCAATGTACAAAACTTGTGAAAGTGTTACATAAAACTATTAATGCTTATGATCAAAATCCTAGGATCTTTATAATTACACCTACTTATGCAAGACCTGTGCAGAAAGCAGAGTTAACTAGATTCTCTCACACTCTTATCTTGGTATGTTTGATTAACTTTTAGTTAAAACAAATAATTATGATTTATGTTTGGACATCATCTCACATTTTTGTTTACTTGATTTAATTTCCATAGAAAATTTAATTAATTAGTGCTTCTTTTTAGAAGGGATTAAGGCACCTTTTTTTCCCTAGTAAGCTATAATTAATTGTCCTTATCATTTGTTCTTATATTGTTCCTCAATTGCTTTAAAACAAAAATTGTGATAATTTTTTAAATGATTATATTAAACTGATTATGTAATTTTCATTATATTTTTATTATAAATACATTAATTAATATAAATTTTACAAGAAAATATTCTGGACTTTTGAAATTAATATATTACATTTATCCTTATCTATATATAATTGTTTATCTGGAATACAACTAATTGTGGCAAAGGAGACAAAAATCAAAAAAATTTTCTAAACTGTATAGTTATGCTTCTCATGTAATTAGATAATAATGAATATAAATGTGTAATATATATAATATTAGGTTGGGGAAAAAGAAATCCATTATTTTTTCGGTAGATGGTTGTAGTGTCGATATCTCGTGAAGTATCGATCAAACAATTTCAAATTTATGCTTGTTGTCAAGATGACATTTCGCACTAAAAAAATTATTTTGCTTTTTTTTTTGTTTGGTCCATTCAGTTGTGAGTTACAGGGTGTAAAAAATGGAAGTCCACAAAGAGAAAATTCAGTTCTTTTTACAGTTTTTCTTTGATAAAAGCAAAAATGCAAGACAAGTGGCTGAAATTGTGAATGGTGTTTATGGTGCCGATGCTGTAACAGCTAATTACGTGCAATTTTGGTTTCATCAATTCTGATCAGGTATTTTTTATGTTAAAGATGCACCTCGCACATGCAGGCCCTTTGTTGATAATGTCGATAAAATCACAAAAATAATCGAAATTGACCTGCATGTTAGTAGTCGCGGCATCGCCCAAGAGTTAAAGATCGATCATAAAACAGTTTTAAGCCATTTGTGCAAAGTTGGATTCAAAAAGAAGCTCCATGTTTGGGTGCCACACCAATTAACTCCAAAAAACATGATGGATCAAATTTCCATCTGCGAAGCCTTGGAACAATCGGAATGAAATCGACCCATTTCTTAAATGGAGTTGCTTCCCGCATAGCCAAACTCTAAATTAAGATCTCTACTGTCAACAACTGATCCGTTTGAAGCTAGCTTAACCAGAATTGGCCAACAGAAGATGTGTTGTGTTCCATCAGGACAACACCAGACCACACACTTCTCTAGTGACTCTCCAGAACCTCAGTTGGGAAGTTATAATGCATCCATTATATAGTCCGGGCCTGGCACCAAGCAATTACCACCTTTTTCTCGTATTGCAAAACTTCCTGAGTGATAAGAAATTGGGATCAAGAGAAGATTGTGAAAATCGAATACTAGATGTTTTCGCCAATAAGGGCCAAGACTTCTTAGAGAGAGGCATTATGAAGCTACCTTTAAAATGGCAACAAATTATACAACAAAACGGTGCATATTTGACCCAAATCGGACAATTGGAAGCATGTTAAATAAAGTCTTGATTTTCATGCAAAAATAATGGATTTTTTTCCCCAACCTAATATATATATCATGACTTGGAGTAATTCTTAAGATTGACAGGAGAAATGTAAAGTGCAGCCATTTATCATATCATATTTATTCCAATGTTCAGCAAATCATTCTGTACTGGAAGCCGTGACAAGAGGAGAGTACCATTACAAGTATTGATCTGGAGCAAGTAGAAGTCAAAGTACTTATGTGGGACGTGGGTTGAGTTGTCTTGGTAGGAAGTTTACCTCAACTGACACATAAAGGGCTGGGGATTCATCACATATATATCTCTTTAAATTATAAATTCATTGGCTATTTTCTTATTTGCAAGGATAATGTCATGGATAGATACATAATTGAATAATTTTTGTATTTTTGTAATAATTTATACAGTTGTTAGTTTGAATTTTATAAAGAAAAATTATGAAACTATAAAATATATGCTTCTTGCCAAGAAAAGTTAGAAGTTCAGTTTACCAATTTTCTTCAGCTTTAACAAACTATTATAAAGCTGTTGTTGTTTCTAATCTCAGATTGTCTAGCAATGCTAGAAAATCTCCATGAATCTAAAAATTCTAAAAAGAGAAGAGGGTCCAGAAGGACCTACTCTTTTTTAAAATCCAAAAAAGTCAAGGTGTGGACATGAAAGACCAGCTTGGAATAATCAGGGGAACTCCAGAAATATCGTCTGACCCTGACAAAAAGTGGGAGCTTTTAATGGCCGCTCATAAAGTGCAAGAAGGCAGTCTGGTATTTCCTAGGTGTAAGCCTGAATGAACCTCCTGAATTTCTTCTGAAGTACCAAGGATGACTAGAGATAAAGCTGTAAATATGTAATAAGAAATTTCTCATTGCAAAATGATGAAACATTTTTTGAGAAAATTATATTTGTAGTTCTATAAGTTAACTTTTATTTTCCTATAAAAGCATAGATTAAATGAATTGGTTGTTAAAATATTGCTCTGTCAATTTCAGTATTTGGAGAATATTAATCTTAAACTCTTTCTTGAAGTATTTGAAAAAAAAATTTCTTTTTTTAAAAAAAAATGAAGTATTTTTTTAAAATTGTAAGATCCACCATTCCTAAAACATTTTTCCGAGCCAACAAATTAAACAGTATGGTTATTAAAAGATTTATTTTATTATAGATGTGTATTTTTTTATTGAATGATGCAAACAATATAAACATTGCTAACTGTATATATATGAAATATATATTAAAAATTATAGAACTTAAAATACAATTACTTTGAATGCATGAAAGATTACACCAATTTACTTTGATATTTCAATATACATATGATCTATCAGTGACCTGAACCTTTAATATATTCCTTGTAGAAAATAATCTCAAAAGAGTAACAAATGATCTTTTGTCATTTTTTTTAAAAAAAATTTATTAAAAGGAATGGTGTTATTTGTAGGTTCCAAATATTCATTGGATTGTTGTAGAAGATGCTGAAAACAAGACAACTCTTGTCACAAACTTCTTGTCTAAGTCAAAATTATCTTTCACTCATTTGAATGTACCAACCCCTCTTGCCATGAAAATGAAAAGAAGATCCAAATTGGCTGAAACCCAGGGGTGTGCTGCAGCGTAACTTAGGTCTTAACTGGATCAGAAGACATGTGCATCCAGATGTAAAAGGTGTTGTATATTTTGCAGATGATGACAACACATATGACTTAGATCTCTTTGAAGAGGTATTGAAGTATTTAGATTGGAAAAATAGAATAGTGTTATTTTTATTAATATCTTTAAAAAATAAGTAAAAAAAATATGACCAAATTATATTTAATAAGTATTAGTTTTATAGTTGATAAAAATAAGGTATAATGTATCAGACAGTTTGTATAAGTATTCATACCATATATAATTATATTTGTCTAATTTTTGAATATTAAAAAAATATTACATTAAAGAAACTTTTACTCAATTTTAATAAAAGTTAATGTTGTTAAAATATATGGAATAATGTAATCTTAAATAAAATATTTTGTGAGATAATTCTTTTATTTTATGCCTTAACTTAATCATTACATATTTCCATTTTTTATTGTTATGTATTTTTCCACCTCATAAATTTAATTGCATCAAATGTTAAATGTATATAATTCTTTTAATTTCTACAGAATTATTTAAGTTTTTATGAAGCAATGAATGTTATTTGTTTTCATATGTGCAGGGGTGCTCTAAATATAAAAAAATACTGTGAGGAGTTTTACATATATTAAAAAAATGAAGGAGTATTTTTGTGTCCTATTGTTAAATTGCATCTTGTGTTTAGTACGTTTAGTAACTTAAGTAAGTTTCTGATAAATTTTTATAGTGTGCATTAAAATTTATTGTAATTGTATCATGTATTTTAAACATTTTTTTTACACACATGTAATAAGTTGTACAAGTTCAGTAAGATATATAAATTTTTGAAAATTCAGACTTTCTAAAAGCATTTTAATTCTTAATGCATGTTATGAAGATGTTTCCATTTAAAATGTACATATTATGGAAAAATTTTGTTGTATTTTATGAAGAAGATATTAAACTGTATTTTTAACTTACAGTTATTACAAATCTATGTAAACTGTTGTAATTTCAGCATATTTTCATGTTTAAAAAGTCATTTTGAAAACTGTGCATAAAAAAAATTGTAATTATTTTCTTTTAGATTATATTTTTAGTCACTTTTAAAGAGAAAAATTACTGGGAAGTTTTATTTAAAAATCTCTTAAATCTTTGGGAATTATATTGCTATGATGTAAGAAGTTAACTCTTTTCTGCTTAATCAATATAACAAACAATAAAAAAACCATAGTAATTTGTTTGAATTTTTGACTTAAAATTTTCAGAGACGTTATTTGACAAAGAAACAAATTTTGCTTACTAAGCTAAAATTTTTAATTATCAAGTATTTGTTTAAATTCCTGAAATTAATATATAAAATATTTAAGTACATAATTTATGTACTATAAAAGTAGTATATTGTATACTACCTTCAAAAGATAATTTTTTCACCTCATGTTTTGCTGTCAGAGTATTAAGCAAAATAATTTTTGTCTAATTTTAGATGCGTTATACCAAGACTGTATCTGTTTGGCCAGTTGGACTGGTTGGTGGTCTTATGGTAGAGAGGCCTCTAATAAAAAATGGGAAGGTTGTTGGATGGAACACTATTTGGAAGGCTGACCGACCTTTTCCCATTGATATGGCTGGTTTTGCCGTGAATCTCACCTTGTTGCTTCAACATCCAGAGGCAGGATTCAGTCTCGCTGTACCACGTGGATATCAGGAAACCAAACTGTTAAGAGATCTAGTCACTATTGACCAGTTGGAACCAAAGGCAGATAATTGCACTAAAGTACATAAGTTTTTGTTTGTTTCTTATTTTATATTAAATAGTGTTCTGGTTAGAAAACTTAAATTTTGAAAAAATCATTTTTCACAAAAAAATATTAAAATTTTTTTATTGAGATAAATTGAATGAAGTTGGATATTAGAAAATTGTGGCTCGCAATTAGGAAATAAGGGTAATTTACTTTTCAATAATTGATGCTTTACATATGTTATGTTTTATTATTATTAAATAACATAGAATATCCATGTATTCATTTTTAATTGAGAAATATCATTATCAAAAAGTCTCCAAAAATAATGAAAAAGAATTAAGTGTAATCCAAAGAATTTTTCATTATATTCTTGAAGGAAAAATTCTTGTACCTTTTACATGAACACTGTACTTGTTTGTCAAATGTTGTCTGTTCTCACTAAGCTATTGCTGAATCCAATTAGCAATTTTTTTTAATATAAATTGATATTGTAGTGTTGATGCTTATAATTTATTATTATTTTGGTATTTAGTTTGAATTCTTATCCAAACTGCTTCTGTGATTACTTTCTCCCTTTATTTAAAAATGATTTTCAGTTTATTTCATTTATTTATGCTTTTTCACCTTAAGATTCTCTCTCTTAAAGTATTTTCAAGAATTTAAGAATATAATTTTTAATGAAATAATAAATAAGTAAAAATTTGATTTCGTTATGTGTATATTGTTACTTGTTAAAATGTTTTGTTATATTAATACTTTTAAATGCAAAATTTTGATTATGAAAAAAGTAGTTCACAAATCAAACAATTTGTCTTCTAAAAATGTTAATGCTTCAAGTTCTCTATGATAACTTTTTAATACATACTATTTTTGATTAATGGAAAAAAGAGTATTTATTGATGATATCTGGAAATAATTTTAGGGACTATGTTATAGTTTACACAAATGTTGATTTTTTTGCATAAACACTTCCACAATTGATACAAATTTTAAGTTGGAAAGCTTAGATTAATTAGAGATATAGTAGAAAATATAGTTTTCATGCAGTATGTATTTTATCAGAATGTAGAGAGAAAAGTACACATAATACATGATAAAATAATATATATTTTAAATATATATCCCATATAGACTAAAATTATTTCTTTTTGTAATCTAAGAAAAATGTTTTATATTACATAAACTTTCAGCTAGGTTTTTTTAAAATAATTCTATTCATTGTTTGCAGGCTAACATTTTATAAAAAATGTACAAATCAGTAGCTCTTTAGTAGATTTTATTATGTTTTATCTTATGTTTTCATAATATGTTTTGGATCATTTTAATAAAAAAAGCCTAGGAATCTAAAAGTAATTTGAAAATAAATGCATATCAACTGAACTACATATCATTATTTCAACATAAGAATACATTATAAAAAATGTAAATAAAAAAAAGGTTCACACAAAGGGAAAATGTACTGACAGGGGTCAAATTGTCTTATATTTGTGTTTCTATATACTCAGATACATTCAGATTTAATTTTTGTTAAGACCTAATGAAAAAAGGGGATATTTTGAATAAGTTTTTGAATTTATACTGTTTTTTCCGATTCATAAAAAAGATATAGAATTTAAAATTTAAGTTTAATTCACAATCTAGTTTATTTAGTTTAGTTACCAGTGAGTATTTTAAAATTATTTGTGTAATAATTTCTTTCATGTATGTGTGTTTGTAAGTGATATTATGCTCATAGAAACTACTACTGAAAAATTGATTAATTTTAAATAAAAGGCCAATGTACATTTCTATAATTATTTAGTATTAGAATTATTATATCGAATTTCAAAAATTTAATTAATCATGATTATATAAAACAAAAATGTTAAAAATATAATGCAGGTAACATTTAATTTTTAAAAAATTTAAAATCCTCGATGTACAGTTGAAATTTTTAATAATATTTATCTATTCATTTTAATAGCTAATTTTTTTATTAGAAAAAGAGAATAATTTGAGTTTTTTTTATTTACAAGATTAAAAATCAGTTTTTGATTAAATTTAATTAAAAATAGACTTCTTTCCCCATTTTTTGTTGGCTTTGTGAGACCTAAGAATATGGAAATTCTGAAAATATAGTAAATTTATAATAATTATAAATTTTTGATTTTTTTCAGTATTCATTTATTTTTTCTTCATTACATGATTGAATGTTCTCTATAATTTTCTTATTTGTATCTGAAAACTATGATGATTACATTTGAATCAGCAGTAGGTTAATAAATTTGAAATAAGTAAATGAAATATATATATATATATATATTATGCATTTATTTTAAAAAACTTATTTCCAGTTTTAAAAAGAATTAAGATAATGCTTTATAACCTAAATGATAAAAATATTTTTTACATGAAAGAAATCGTTAATGTATCATTAGTTTAATCAGTAATGAAGTATCCCTTTATTCTTTTAAATACTTAATACAGGCCTTTGGCCTAATGCCATTTTGTGTGATTGCCAGCATGCATTTTCATTCTCCAGATTCTTTCTAAATTACTGATATATTAAATATTGATAACAAACTGAAACTTTACAGATTTTTGTGACATATTTTGCTACTCTATTATTAAATTACAATATATTTTTTTCTTATAAATATAATTTTTTTATAAGTATTTTCAATAGAAATTTTCAGTGTTAGTGTTTTAGTTAAAAGGATGATATTATATGAATTCCTAAATATGTGTGAAGTTTTTGTAATTTACATTAATTAATTATAAAAATATATCAGTAATTATGATTTAGATTACATCTTAAACTTTACTAGCATTAAATTCTTTCTGATGTACTTTTAAATTTATAGTTTATATTATTTAATATTATACAGATTTTAAGAGCCATCAGTAATCAAAAGTAATCTAAAATAATAAATTTTAACAGGTACTATAGCTTTAAAATGTCTTTTATACCATATTGAAAACTTTTAGTTAAAAATTACAATATTCTTTAAAAAAAAAGATCATATGTGATATGTAATGAAGCAGATGAATCAAATTTTCTTTAATTGCTAGAACTTTTATTATCTAAAATAGATGCAATTTTAATTTCAGACCTATTTTTAATTTCTACATTGCCTTAACTAAAACACAAATCATCATGATAATAGTGTTTATGATGTTTATAAAATGTATTTATAATTTCAAACATGAACACCAAATGATTGGGGTACCTTAGCTGTGCAAAAATTTTGCACCAGACAAAATGAAATTTAGAAATTCAATTCAATGTAATAAAGTTACACTCACATCATTTATTAAGAATCACAAATCATGTTAAAAAAAGATTAATGTCTTATACAATATATATATATATTTTTTGGAATTATTCCTTGGGACAAAGGTTTATGATTTTTTCTAAATTAATTACAATTTGTTTTAAAATGGCTTACTAATCAATTAATGAAATAAGATATAAAAATCATTTATCCTTTAGGTGACATAAAATTATTAATATATATTTAAATATAATCGATGATTAAATTTTTTTTATATGATTTAAATTTTTATCTATGTGGATATTAGTTGGTAATATGTTTCTTAATACAGTTTACATTTAGTGCTCTCGCTTATTGTTTAATTTAAAATTTAAGATATTGAAATTTTACATGAAATTAAAAGTGTATTTTATGATTTAATTACAATAGATAAAATGAATGCTTTAGAAATCCTTGCTGGATTTATAAATGAATTTAAACGGCTTAATGTTTTATTAAAGCTTTTTGTTGAATTTTTTAAAGGTATGATATCTTATGTCCAAAGCAGGAGAAATGAACCATACTAATTTTATTACTAGTTATATCAAACCACAGTAGTATCTTTATCATTTATCTTAAATTTGTGTACATGCTATTAAATAAATATTATTTTACTTTAAGTGTCAGACTAAGAATTTAACTCAGTTGTTTCCTTATCTGAATTTTGTAAACTTTATTATTGAAATTTCCCTGAATTTGAGTTTATAATTTCAAAATATTAAACATGAAAAGTTGAATTCTTATACTTAAAATTTTAATTTGCAAATCTTTTATAATGCATAAGTTTAATGCTAAAAATATCTTTCTTTTTTTTGTTGCTATATTTAATTATTTGTACATTTTTAATTTTTAAATCTTACAATAAATAAATTTAATGCAAACCAGATTTTCTTTTTATCGTCTGCTTTTAGGTATTAGTGTGGCACACAAGAACAGAATATCCAAAATTGAAGCAAGAAAAAAAATTATCAGTACCTTCCAATCTTCATATAGAGGTGTGATCCCCCCTCAATTGTTATGTATCATTTTTAAACTCTAATAGTTTTGTATATCTCATTTGTAAAGTAATCATTCTATGTAAATATTTGAATGTTATTCATGTTCATGAAAAGAAAAATAATTTATGCAAAATGTTTTTTTTTTGTTAATAAAATAATCAAATTATTTAAATATATCTACTGGATTATTTTATTTTATAGAATTCACAACATTTTTTTTAAACGTATCATCAGTTATGTTAAAAATAACTGATATAATTATTTTTTTATAAAATTTAATTTACATTTTCTGTTAATTTTCTTTTGTGCAAATAACAGATGAATCCTACATTCAGCATTGTTAGTAGTAAATATTGGTTATAAATTAGCATCATTCCAGATTTGTATATTGTATGAAATATATTTATTTTAAATGATCTTAAGATTTTGGATTGCCAGTCATCTGTTTTGTATGAAATTTCTTTTATTATAACTCGACTTTGATCTACTTTCGAACTCCAAACTGGAATATAACTTCCTCTTAAGCTTATAGAGTTAATTTGGTCTGTTGTGAATTAGCTTTGTAAAGAGTAAGATTGGGAAGCCTTTTCAGGAAGGAAGCTCCATTGAAACATTTCTAAACAAATTAGGTAAAAATTATTCATTTAGAACTAAATAATGTTGTGTCTCCAGGAAACTACTTATATATCATTATTAAAGTTATTTTAAAAATCTTCTTTTTATGCTTATAAATATCTAGATTATTACTAGCTTTAGAAACAATAATGCTGTTTTTGTTAATTTTAGAGCTATGTCATCATACATGTGTTAGTAGGTATTTATACAGACATTACGATTATAATAACATCCAAGTGGATGCTGAGTTAATGGTGGGGGCTGCGGTAGCCCAGTGGTCAAGGTATCGGATCATGGCAGGCATATCATGAGTTCAAGCCCAGTACCACTAAAGACCCGCCGTGTATGGGCAGTGATGCATGTTAAATTTGTCGAGAGGTGGAACGTCCTCCCGTTGGTGTGGTAGTTAGGAGAGGGGGCTCAGGTGTCGTCCACGCGCCACTTGATCATGGTTCAAAATTATGTGGTCCGTCGCCAAAAGCCCCTGTGTAGCTGAACAGTGCGACGTTAATATTCACTCACTCACTGAGTTAATGGTTTCTTACAACCTTCATTATTAATTTGTTTACACATAAAAATAAAGTTTCATCAATAAATATGAATTTTTTAAAATTACAATTTATTTTTAAGTACATTTGTTATCCACAAGATAGCATGGGTATTATGACCATATAGTATAATGACCTTAGTATAATGTCTTCAAACTCTTTTTCAACTCACGAATGCCTAGAACTAGAAGGTGTTTTTGTGGAACCTCTAGAACTAGATTATTCTTGTGGGGCCCTGTTCCACACACACACTTAGAAGAACATATATCTGAAAGTAATATTTGAAGTATATCAACATGTTATAGGTATTATACTTAAAGACAATTTAAAAAAAGTATTGCATTTACTATATTAAAAATTTTAATCTACTTTTAATATAATTTACTCATTAATAATATTAATCTGTAATCCAAGTTCACTTACGTTATGTTTAGTAATGGGGTATATGCTTACATTTTTTCACACAAACTGTCGAAGTCAAGGTCTATTGAGAATAACTGTAATCACATTACATACTCTGAATTTCATTTGTTTCTATACTTTGTTTTTGTAGCCACTCACATTGAGAATCATTTTTCACTTAGTACGTTCATTGTTCTGAATGGCATTAAAATGTTTATAGCTGTGTGAGAAATACTGTGTACTTTGCATGAGAGAGAGAAAGAGAATTCACAACATAAAATTTAGATTATGTTCTTGCTTAAATTTAGATTTGTAATATCGATTCGTTTGATGTGTTTTTCCACAAATATAAGAAAGTGTATTTTCCATTAGAAAACTATTTAGTTTTGCAAGACGTTGTACTTACGAGTATAAAATTATCTCGTGGAACTCAGGATAGTAAACAATAAAATATTCGCAATCTAGTAAGTAATATATATATGTTATTGCTAAATAAAGTTATTATGTACAAATAAAAATTTCATTTTCTTAATAACATGGAGTTTTAAATTTTTGTGGGTATACAAACATTTTAGAGAACGTAAATCCATTTTGCATACACATTTATAAGTTTCTTTTCAATTTTTTTTACTGTGACTCGAGGAACTCAGGGGTTCCTTAGAACACAATTTGAAGACCACTGGTGTGATGCATGGGGTCATTGGAGTATACTTTTGACAGCATTTTAACTCTCAGTCAGGTAACAATATTAGTGAATTGATACTTTACTGTGCGCAATTCGATTTTATATGAAGATTTTCAAAACCAATTATCTGTAATATCCTACCATTCAAAAGGTGACATTGGAGCCAAGACTGGCACTTCCCACCTTCTTTTTAAAAGGCCATTAAACTATAGCATTATTCGTTTTTAAGACTTAAGCGCTTGCATTTTATCTAACTTGTAGCATTTATTAATATGACTAGTTTTTTCACAATATTTATTTTCCAAAGGATATTTCAGGATGAAATACATATTAATCATGGATTTTTTTTCTAGAAACTAGCATATAATTGAATAAAGATTGATTAAAAGTTGTGTTAAAAGTTTTTAATACCTTGCTTTGTTTATCATTTTATTTATTAATTAATATTTTAGTTGTATATCTACGATATTTCTCATTGTGATAATTTGCCAAAGAATATGCCTTATGGAGCAATTTTGGAGGAATGTAGCCCTATTAACCCCTTAATTGCTGATTAAAAGTTACGCGATTCGCTCTCCAGTGTCACCGTTTTCACATAGGCGAGAGAGCGTTTGCGGTGTATTGGGGAAAAAAGAAAAGGCACAACTAAAGGTAAATTTTTCTCTGAAATAAGTAAATCCTTCGCGAACACTGTCAAGGTTATTTTATTGCATTCCAAAGCCTTCGAAATATTTTAGTGACAGCATTTTGGAAGGACGGATATATACGCCCGGGGAATTAACGCATGTGTTTAGCGAGACAGCTATATGCGCCGGGGGAACAACTTAAGGGGTTAGCATTTTAACAAATATTTAATTCAAGTTGCTAGACATTTTCCTCTTAATTTAGAACAGAGAGTGATTTAAGAATTATGATACATGAGAGAAATCGAATTGGAAATTATTTCACTGTTAATGGTTTGGATGTAGCATATTGTGGAAGTTATATATAGAAAAGTGGAGTACCAGTTGAGTCGTGGACCCAGGTCGTCGATGGGCATCGTATATCTCTAAAATGGTGTTTCCAAATCAGCTACAGAAGCAATTTTTTTAATGTCCGAAGGAGATAAAGATAATGGCATCCAGTGGCGCACACAGGAATTTTTCAAGGGTGGGGAGGAGAGGGTCTAGGGTCGGAAGTCCACCGTTCTCGTATCATACTCCAATACGCCACCCAACGTATTCTTTTGATTTTGTCGATTTTCGGGAATAAAAAACAAAAAAATTAATTATTGAATAAATAATTAGCATTAATTAATAAAATTAATTATTAATAGCAAGTACTAAATTAAATTTTACGTACTATATACATAGGATTATAATCAATCGAAAAAAAACAAACAAGGGCTTTGGGGGTGGGTCCGGGATATCCCCGTCCTTGTGTGCGCCACTGGTGGCATCTAATCTGCTGAACCAAAATTAACTTAAATCATCGAGGACTGAGGAATACTAATAATAATCTTTTAATCGAATATGTACACAACAAAATGGCAATTTTTTGTCATCGTAATCGTGAAGTTATATATTTTGAAAAAATAATTGGCATTAATATCGAAAATAAATTTTTTAACAAATACTTACTTAAATTGCAAGGGAAAATTAATTAAAATTACGTACTATATACATAGGATTAAAATCAATAAAAAAAAATGAGGGGCGACGGAGGGAGAGGTCTGATTCCTGGAGCCCCCTTTGTGTGTGCCACTCTGTTAATATTTGTAGTCTAAACAGATATAATAAATCGTTGAAAGTTTTCTTTTAACTGGACCAAAAAGATCTTAAACTCGTGACCTCTATATAGTTTTTATGATGGGAATCCAGTTTTTGTGATTAGAAATGTTTTTATCAAAACGATGTTATTTTAATAAGAATGAAGATTACATATGCATGAAATCCGAACTCATTCGTTAACAATCGAAGAAACTTATAGAGGAGAAAAAATTGGAGAATTCGAAGTTGAAAATCTATTTATTTGCTGGAGAAATTGAGCTCATCCAGAAGGCTTAGAGTTACCAACCGGCACCGCAAACAATAAGAAAAAAAAATCACAAATGAGAAAAAGGCAGATTTAAAAAAAAAACCCTGCAAAACAGAGGCGACGAGACAATCTATATCGCAGATAAATTGCGAAATATAGAAAAGGGAAACTATTATGAATGATATTGTCCTGAAAGTAGAAGAAAACCTGGAAGGAATTACTTTTAAGGATTTTTTAGATGAAATTTGGTATTACGAGAACAGTGAAAAACATAGTGATCAACGTCCGCGGAAGAACCACGTAAACAATAGAAGTGGAAAACAACTTGATCATATGAAGATAAACAGGGAAAGGTTCATGATTGGTAAGGAAAAAAAAAAGGAAGTTACCCACAGAAATAAGGAGGGAGAGATTAATATTCTAATAAACAGTTTGACCTTTTGCAGCGTTTGAAAATCATTTCAGTAGGCAGTCCAAGAGTTTTGGAAAAAATGTTTGAAATAATTTTGGAGTGTCTTGGAAATTAAATTCATCCTCAAACACACACACACACAGCTTTTTATTTTGCCAAAATCTGTTTAAGGACACGTTTTTTTAAAAAATGTTGATGATATTTTATTTAAAATTTTTATGATTTGTTATAGCGTTCAAAAAATTCCGAGTTATCTTAAAAACAATTAGTACAATTTCAAGATTACTCTGAAAGTTTTATTAATTTGTCCATTTTTTTTTCTTTTCAAATAGAATAAATAAAATTGTTGGTACCGTTTGGCATTGTATCTGGCAACTGATATGACTTGGCTCTATGCCAACTTTTGTGTCACATGACCAGTTCGTGTTCTGCTTTTAAAATTAAAGATTGCTTCCGTTTCCTCTTTATAAAAATATTATAATAAGTTGCATATTCAGAAAAATAATTTAATTTATGAATTTGAACTTTTGTAATTAATATGCAGTTAATAATATAATTAATTCACAAGTTTAATTTTACTTTGAGAGTTGCCATAAATTATATGGTAAACTTTCTGACTCAATAATTTCGTGTTCAAACTAAAAATGACCAAGAAGCCTGAAAAACTCATGACAAAACCGCTTAATACGATTTGAAATTTAGAACCATAAATTTTGCCTTTTTTTTAAATCTATAATCCGCTTCCAGTAAATAACATTTAAATGATAAAGCTGAGACGTCTTTGGGCTTACTTCTACACCTAGTGTTATTTTTTTTCATCATCTATTTTGGTATTATATTCAGCACAAATAACTTCTTGATTAAAACATACGGTACCAAAATGGTACCACTCAACTTGAGCTTTCGCTAGAAATTTAAGTAAATATTCATTAAAGTAAGCAAATTTATAGAAGAATTGGATTTTTCAAAACATTGTCACAGTTGCTGAATGTGAAATTTTTTGCCAAAAGGCCTGCTAACAAAATTGTCCAGTAAACAGGACCGATCCTAACAGGTGTGCAGCGCGTGTACCGCACGCGGGTGACCACAGGCAGGATACAGTTCTACCAATCAAGCAAAATTTTTTACGAATTTTTCAAAATAACTCTAAAATAAGTCGAATAAATATGCTTAATAGTTATTGAAAAATCACAATAGAAGTCCCGACAGCATTGCATAGTTAAAGAAAAATAGAATGTTAGTGCAGAATGTGTTGGTCCACACATTGTCCGTTAATGTCTAGTATTTACACACATTTGAAAGCAAAATTTGTGGCAAAGCTGTTAAAAGGATTTTCTTGCATATCAGAGGCACTTGCATCGATGCTTCTTAACAAAGGCGTCTCAAAAAGAATTTTTGCGAAAGTTGCTTCACGAAAATATCTAATATGCTTAATATTACCTAACACATAGGAATGTTTAAATTCAATATGCATTTGGGAAAATTAAAAGTTTTCAATTTAATAATAGCCTTACAATTTAGAAAAACAAAATTGATGAAAGAAGTGATTTTTGTATCGATTTGTATTTTTATTAATGGTTTACTTTTTACTCATATACAGGTAGATGAGTTTATAACGTCAACGTTAAATATTAGTCAAAATATGAAAAATTTTCTAGAGGGTGGCAGATTAGATCTGCATGTGGGCGGCAGACACCTTTGGTACATTCCTTCCTTTAAAGTACCCACTATCATTAGTAAAAACAGAAACATAACTCTGATATCAAATTATGTTAAATTTAAAGAAGTAATAAATAAGTATAAAGAGATTGAGTCTCACCTTCTTAAAAGCCTAACTATAGTATTTATATTGTCTTCTTATTAAAGAACAAACTCTTCATTTTTTTTAAAGTCCTTAAGCTTTAAACTGTGATCTTGCCAGTTACACTTTACTTTATTTGTTATGTACCATTCCTTATATATATTCAATTATTTTTTGACTATCTTTTAACAAGATTTTCTTTCATCTGACAAAAAATTTCTTCCTATCTCATAGTTTCCTCTTCAGGAAAAAAAAAAGATTTTTTTTTCATAAACCTTAAGCATAAGTTATTTTTGAAAAATTATTGACAGTTTTATAAAGTATGATTTAGATGTATCCTCAATTTTCATATTCCCAATAACTTGCAACATTTATTTAAAACAAGTATAATATAATTTTTTTTTTAAAATCAATTCCTACTTTGAATCGATGAATAGAAAGTATTTTATTAACGATTGGAAATTTGAATAAGATATATATATATATATATTGAAAAAAGAGCATGATTTGTCTGCATTGTTGTAACAATGCACACCCGATTTGGCTGAAAAACAGGTTTTCGACGTCAACTTTGGTCTCTGTTTTAACAGTTACATTGTTACAACAATAGAGATGAATCTAAGTTGGCGTCAAAAACCGGTAATTAATTTAACTAATATTTGAAAAAACTGTATTAACATCAAGTGTCATCCACTACAAGTTTTAAAAAATTAATTTGAACTTGAGAATAGAATAGAATGAATAGAAAGTATTTTATTAACGATTGAAAATTTGAACAAGATAAATAAATATATATATACATATATATAGAGAGAGAATGAGCTAATTGTAGGAATTGAAAAAACCATCAAATATGTAATTTAAACAATGCTTACTTCCTGATTTCCATATACAAGAAGAATATACAGGGTATCCCGCCCAATACAAAATGAAAGGTGGAATGATGAACCCCGATGGAAGGTGGGGTCTTATCTGTTCTGGGAAAAATAAAAATAAATCCGCTTAGTTTTTTTATTGAAAACAATTATAAAATTCCCGTGAACTACAAAGTGTCACACGGGGCTTACAGAAGTAAGTATTAAACACACATTCAGGGGAAACAAAAAAAATTTTTAAAAAAATTGAGGTTAAGAAGAAATACAAATATTTACAACAAATTCACCGAAATTTTTAAAAGCATTTCTGGTGGAAAGAAGTTGGTGAAAATTCGGAGGCCAATTTATATTAAGTCCCTTGAAAGCCAGTCTTAGGATCTTTCTTTCTCTGACAAACTTGGAGCACATGTTCCACATTTTCCTCGCCGCCAATATTACAATCACAGGAAGATGACGGAACTAAATTAAATTTGTTCAAGTAGCTTTTGAAATGACCATGACCAGTGAGAAATTGGGTTATTTTGTAGTTAGTGTAAAAATGATGGCATGACAGTCTCTTATTAATGGTTGGAAAAAATTCTTTGTTATGCTCCCTTTACTAGAAATGAGATATTCTTGGTTCCAAGACTTCACCATTCTTTCTTTCGCGATCTTCTTGTAAAACGATTTAGGAATATTAACGTCAATGTCAATTTTGCGCTTGGTTGTAGCCTTTGCAAGCCAATCGGATCGCTCATTCCCAAGAACGCCCGTGTGTCCGCGAACAAATGCAAAATCTATTGAGATGTTTTTATCTTTTAGGCTTTTAAGTTGCTTTTGGATCTCGACAATTATGTTATTAGATGAAGAAATACATTTAAGAGAATCCAAGGAGGAAGAGAGTCAGTACAGATGAGATATTCTGAGATGACACTATTTTGTTCAGTGATCCATTTAACGGCGAAGTTTAAACATAAAAGTTCAGCTACAAAACTGTGCATTCATCACGAATTCTAAATTGAAGGTTCTCGGATTCAACACCACTCCTGAACACAACAAATGCGAAACCAACTCTTTCATCAATTTTACTGCCATCAGTATAGCAAATAACAGGGAAATCATCTGTGCTCTCTTGTCACTAAAATGGATAATATTGATGGCATTCCTCTCTGAAGGATGAGGGTGAAAAAATGGAGACAGAATACAGTCATAATTAGAGATGGAAGAATCAGAGAGATTTTCCCTAAAAGCAGTATTATGAAGAATAGTAATGTCGATTGGAGGGAAGCCAGAAATAGCATAAACTGAGTCGTAACTTATTGTGCGATAACCACATATGACCCGCAAAAGTATCTTCTTTGTATGCGTCGCAGATACTTAGAATTCATCTTTCTTTTAAGTGCCTCGACCCCAAACTCTAGAACCATACAAAATGAATATATATATTTCATTATGTGAAATGTTATTTTCTTCATTTAGATATTACTGCCATGTAACCACCATCCACAAAACTACAGCGAGTGAACGAGGGGAAGAGGAGGGAGAGAGAAAACGACTTTTAAAAGATTATTTTTATGTAAGAGATCCGACGGGACTCAACATTGTTATAATGAGTATTTTGAGAGTTTATGATCGAAGCTGCTTTGAATATTATACAATAAATGGGTATTTCATTTTTGAACGTACGTGCGACAACACGTACTCTGTCAAGAACCAGTGGAACTAACGGATTATCTACTAAATGTGAGAATTTGATTTTTTTTGTTGAACATTTTGTTTGTGTTCAATAATGTTTAAAAATACTACAAAAGATGAACTTGCTAACCGTATTAGTAAGGTGACCAGTGGCCACGGTAGCCGAGTGGTATAGATAGCCTTGTCACGAGTTCGAGCCCAGTACCACTAAAGACTCGCCGTATAGGGTAGCGATGTATGTTAAATCTATCGAGAGCTGAAACGTCCTCCCGTTGGTGTGGTTTGGCGGTTAGGAGAGGGGGTTTCAGCTCATGTGTCGTCCACGTCCCTTGACCATGGTTCAAAATTACGTGGTCCGTCGCCAAAAGCCCTCGTGTAGCTGAACAGTGCGACGTTAATATTCAATCAATCAATCAATCAAGGTGACCAACCGTCTTTTTTTAGGAAGGACGGTCCTTTTTTTAAAGATTCTGTCCTCCTTTTTAATATTTTAAAACTGATCTGTTAATCTCTGTATACAGAGATGAACCAAACATGGTTCCAATATGTCGAAGAATGGTCTGAAACAAATATCACAGGAAATGACAGTTTTCAATGGTGTTTTTTGACTTCACCGCAAGTAAATAAAAGGCAGATAAAGAAATACTGTGTTGAGTTTTTATTGAAAGAAATGCCAGGTACAAAAATATATGACAGTTGTTTGTTTGAAGAAGTTAGAAGGCTGAATGTATATATTTAAACTCTCTCACTAATAAACTAGAACAATGGAAAATCATCATGCTGAAATTGGTAAAAGATGAGTGGAAATTTTAACCATTCCATAGGAAAATTTAGTTATTCTTGTTGAATTTACGTTAAGCTGCCCTAGAACTAATGCAGCAGTTGAGAGGGTTTCTTCAATTGGTAATGGTTTTTGGACAAGTGAGAAATCAAGATAGAATTTTTATATTTTAGCCACAGTACTTGTCTTAAAATTCAGAATGAAGGATATTTTTTACTCCGAAATTTCCGATTGATAAAAAGATATGACAAAAAAAAAAAATTCATTCAAATGAAAAATACTTGTTTAAGGCATCCGACTACGTTCGGAACCGTGATTTTGCAAAAGCGTATAAATGGATAATATTTATGATATTTAGTGTCACTTAGATTAGAAAATGTATATAAAATTGTTTAAAGAATAGTATTACAATAAAAAATTATCTAAGCACAATATTTTGACAAAAAATGAACATAGAATGACCAATTTTCAAAATATTCTTTTGTGAAAAATGCTTCAATTATAATAATATTTTGCCTGTATATAGCTCAGACCTCTGTACAGAGGCTCAACTAGAATTTTTGAAATATATGGCTTAGAAGTGGGTTTATCCATGTTTTACGACAACAGAAGGGAGAAATTTTAAGAAAAAAACGCCGATAATTATTTCAATGGGTTGTAACTCTAAAAATAATGTGAATTTTTCAAAAATTCTAGTTGAGCCTCTGTAGAGAGGTCTGAGCTATAAACAGGCAAAATATTATTATAATAGAAGCATTTTTCACAAAAGGAGAACATTTTGTAAAAAAAGGTTATTCTAAGTTAATTTTTTGCCAAGATATTGTATTTAAATATTTTTTTGTCAAAATGTCCTTAAAACAATTTTATACATGTATTCTAATCGAAGTGACACTAAATATCATGAAAATTATCTATTTATGCGCTTTTTTAAAATCACGGTTCCGAACGTAGTCGGATACCTTAAGAGGAATGTAAGCGTAATTTTGTTTGAATTAATAAAATGTTTTATTTTTTTCTTAATTTTTTTGTCCTCCTTATCATTATAAAAAAAATCTGATCACCTTAGTAATAGAAAAAATCGGTGAAACAGTAGATAAATCTTGTTACTAAACTTACTCTTGTTAGTCGTTGATCTAAAAGAAATTCTTTTGAAATCTTCAAAATTTATAAAAGATGAGGTCTTAGTTTGTATTTCCTTGCGATCACAGTTGCGCAACGTAAAAATGAAGACGAGTTGCATAGGTTACGCTTGCAACAACGAACGAAGTGTATAAATTCAATGTATTATTATGTTGAAAGTACTCCTTCAATAAATAAACTGCTTGAAGCTGTACAAATAATTTGTTTTATTCTTAGAATATAATTAATTCACAAAAATGATGTATGTATATTTTGCAAATAATACTATTTTATGAGTACAGACATAAGAATAAATAATTTTTTTGACAGTATTAATATAATCTTGTTATTTATTCACCAACCGTTATCCAGTTAACCTATTCCGAATCCGTTATCCAGTAAAACCTGTTTTTGTGTGGTAGATAGGGACAGCACAAAAAGAAACCGCATAACAAAAATATTCAAAAATTTCACATAAACACTTACATTTAACAAGCAACGTTGTCGACATACTACAGAATTTTTTTTTATGTGGAGGAGTGGGACCCCATAAAAAACCGTACTTAGAAAATACGTGAATAATATACGTAATTTTATGAGAAAGTGCTTTCAAACAAAATAAATGATTAAATTACACATGGAAACATTTTAAAAACATTGATTTAATTTCTTATTGTATACATGGAGACGTTTTAAAAATGCACATACATAATTCACTGCTACTCTGCGTAATCCAAAGCACACATTTTCCGGTGATGAATTAGTTCAAAATCACTTTCGTCACTTGAAGATACAATTTCAATTAATTTATTTTTTGACACCATAAAGTCAGTGATAAGTTTTTGCGACGACGGACAGTTGGTCAGTTGCTTGTAAAAGTTCACGATAACCAGATATGCAAGACTGAAGTTTTTGGAATTTCAAACACCTTTCGGAAGCGGTATCTATTTTAAGAAAATACTATTCAAAATTTTGAAAAACTGGATCCCTGCGTATATTTTATCCGTTCTTACAGAATCTGGTTCTTCTTGTCTGTCTTCATAATCTATCAAATTAATGATAATGTCTCTGTTATTGACAGTTTCATCTTCAATCAAGTGCGTGCTGCTGGGAAAGGTTGAGAAAAGCAATTGAACTTGCATTGTCCGGAGACTTTTATAAAAAAATGAACAAAATTTCCTTAAAAAGTGAAAACCCTTTTAAACCCACGAAACTGAGAGGAAAAAGAAATTTTTTTTTCGTGTTAAAGGACATTGCAAAAAGCATATATTCAACAAAATTAAGTTTATTAGAGTACATTTTATTTACATATGTGTATATAATATTTTTTTGGACCGATAGTTGGACCCGTGTTTTTAAAAAGCTTATAAATGGGTAATATTTAGGGAATTTAGTATCATTTGATTAGAAAATGTATAAAAAAATTGTCTTAAAAATAGTATTACAAAAAAAAATTTTTTAAAAAGTACAATATTTTGACAATAAATGAACATAGAATGACCCATTTTCAAAACATTCTCCTTTCATGAAAAAATGCTTCTATTATAATAATATTTTACATGTATATATCTCAGACCTCCATACAGAGGCTGAACTAGAATTTTTGAAATATATAACTTAGAAGTGGATTTATCCATATTTTACTACAACGGAGGGGAGAAATGTTTAAAAAAAACACCGATAATTATTTCAATTGGTGGTAACTATGAAAATAAGGGGAATTTTTCAAAAATCCTAGTTCAGAATCTCTGGAGAGGTATTCACTTTATATAAGCACACAAATTGTTATTATTATAGAAACACTTTTTATAAAAGGAAAACGTTTTGAAAAAAGGTTATTCTAAATTAGTTTCTTGCCAAAATATTGTTTTTTGTCATAATGTCCTTAAAACAATTTTATACATGTATTCTAATCTAAGTGACCCTAAATATCATAAAAAATTATCCATTTATGCGTTTTTTAAAATCACCGGTTTCCCGGGAACGTAGTCGGATACCTTAATAAAAATAAAGAAAAAAAAAACATTCACAAGAATGAAATTTAATGCAAATATTTTTAAGTTTTTTTTTTAAAAAAACAAAACATTTGTTGAGTTTTTGGAAAATAATCTGATTTTTTTCTTTGCATTGTCTTCTTTAGCATCAAATTGTCAACGAAGTGTTCGATGTTGTACTTTTTTTTTATTCATTTCACCATTGGAATAATGCGTCTTAATAACTGCGCATACTTTTCATGATGTTCCTCATTTCGGATGACATGGGAACTGGAGCTGAATTTTTCATTTCGTTTTCGTCGTGGGAATCTGCTTCAATGATATTTTTTGAGCTTTGAACAGACTCCAAAATGTTTTTGTCAACACAATTAAGGGTGTGCATACATTATCATCATCTACTGCAACCAGTAGCGCACACAAAAAAGTTTCAAAGGGGGGTCCCGGGTGAAAGTCCGCCATTTTTGGGATCCCTGTTCCTATACGCCTCCCAACATATTCTTTTTTATTTTTTTCTATTTTCGGGAAAAAAACAATACAAAATTAATTATTGAATAAATAATTAGCATTAAAATAAAATTAAATTTTTAATAACAAAACATAATTTAAAATTTTTACGTAAATATATACATGGGTTTTTAACCAATCGGGAAAAAAAAACCATGGGGTGTCCAGACCCCGGGGCCCCCAAATTTTCGCCCACCCCGACTGCCAAAAGAATTTTTCCAATGGTACAGAGGGCACAATCCTTTCAGAAATTTTTCAAAATTTTTTTTGGGTTTATTCCCCGAAATGAAATTAGTTCGTGTTAAAAAAGAAAAAAAAATTTTAGTTTAAAAAATAAAAAAACGTTTTTTTCGTTAATCAAAATAAAAAAGTAAAAAATTCTTAATAAAAGAATAAAAAAAAATTTGCGGGAAAAATTTAAAGTCATTGTGGTAAAAGCGCGGGGTGCTTCCATTTTCAATTGCTTTAAATTTTTTACTAGTTCTATTCCCAAAAGCAGAGTTGGGGGTAAAAAGTAGTACTAAGCACCCCACACATTTTTGACATAATGACATTAATTTTCTCGTAAATCATTTTATTCTTATATTAATAATTATTTTTTCCTTTTTAGTTCAATTAACTATAAAAGCGTGTTTTTTAAACTAAATTTTTTCTTCTCTTAACAAGAACAAATTTCGCTTCTGGGAATGTACACTTAATGAAATGTTTGAGAAAGTTTGCATATATATACGAGTAAATAAATATATATAGGGAGAGTGTGAACTAATAGTAGGAATTGAAAAATCAAATTAATTCATGAAGAGTTCAGAGTTAAATTAACGTATAAAAGGTTTAAGTCACATTAAGGTGTACTACAAACTACTTGCAATATCCCCAAAACAGAGAGAAACAGTGAATTTTATATAATGTTCTTATAAAAAAATTCAATTCTAGAAATGAAATAGCTGATTTTTTTTTAATAAAATTTCTGCTGAAAATTTTCTCTCTTGAACGAATTGCATACTTTAAAAAGATAACAAATAAAAATTTTATAAGTAAATGTACTAACAGACAAAATAAATTTTTGAAAATTTTCAAAATAACTACATTTTTATGGGGATTTTAAAATAATTACACCGAAAACAGTAAATTTTAACATCTAGTAAAAAATTGGAAGAAAGACACAAAAAAACAACCTTTATGTAAAAGTTTTGTATCTAAACACATTATGTTGCTTTCTCTGCAATAAACCTGCTTGTGAAAGAAAAGGTTTTACAGGGAAAGTACTCTTCTCAGCATTAACTTGAATAAAGCTTATGGCAACCCTAAAAAATGTGAGCAAGTCTGCCAGACTGGCGAAAAATAATATTTTTACGGAACCTGTGAGAGGTCACTGGAATTGACCTCTGGAGCGTTGTAAAGCTTGTTCATTATGAGTGAGCGCGCGTGTTTTTACAAGCTTTTATTTAACTTGCAATGTAATTTGTTCGGGTGGAATCTTGCAAATCAAACTTTGAAGCTGATGTCTTCAACCGATTGAGCTGAAATTTTGTATACACGTTTAGTTTGGATGACAATGCATGTTTTGACCATTTACATTCCGATATCGCAATTAGTTAAAAATATATTTAAAAATGTAATTTGTTCGGGCGGAAATCTTGCAACTCAATTTTAAAGCTGATGTCTTCAACCGACTGAGCTGAAATTTTGTATACACGTTTAGTTTGGATGGCAATGCATGTTTTGATTATTTATACTCCGATATCGCAATTAGTTAAAAAGATATTTAAAAATGTAATTTGTTCGGGTGGTAGTTTGATGACACAATGCATGTGTTTTGACCATATATATTCCGCGATATCGACCATTAGTTAAAAAGATATTAAAACCTTTTACCCCTGTTAGCTTTTTATTCTGCCGAGCAACTTATCGGATTGAGTTCCGATATTTTGACCTTTTTTTAAAAATCTCATCTTATTCTATCAAACTGAGACAAAAAATAATTACATAATCGGAAAGATCATTTACTTCGCCAGGATACGGTATAATTCTTTTTTAAAAAATGATATTTTCTACTTTTTACAAGTTAACTTGCCATGTAATTTGTTTGGGTTGAATCTTGCAACTTAATTTTGAAGTTTTGTTCTTTTTAGCGCATTTATATATATATATATATAAATAAAAGCTTGTTCTTAAAAAGTTTTTTTACTTTTAATTTATTCCGTTCCTATAAATGACCTGTTTTAATATTTCTTTGTATATATATCTTACTTTATTTTCGTATAGTCATTTGTTCGCGCATTCTCGTCCTTTAAGAAATTTGTTATTAAACTAACTGGAGTCGTCACAGTGGCGTAGCGTGAGCTTTCGCCGCCAGGGGCTGACCGGAAATTTGTCTCCTCTCTATTTTAATTTAGTCAAAAAAATTAGTAAAAGTAAAAACAGCAGCTTTTAAATTTTTTTGATTAAAAATGCACTTTTCGTGTTTTTTTCATTACAAAATCTGTTACACAATTGTCAGAATCAATATGTATGTGATGTTCAATTGCCAGAATGAGAGAACGATCTGAGATAATTTTTGATTAACTTTAGCTTAGAGAAGCTTCTCTCGCAACTGGCATTACTGTTGGCAGATGTTAAAAAAAATTCTCAACATTATGACAATGTTTGGTAAGCCATCTTTAAATTTGGACTCAATAATACATTTTAATAAACTCAGAGAGTCGGACCTAATGAATTCTTTTTTTACAGCCTGGGCCTGTTGCAGCTACGAAAGCTTGTAGACGTACGCGCTCAAGTTGGAATTCTTTATTGTCTTGAGGAGCTTGATCTAAATTAAGTTCGTCCATGCTGAATATCACTTCAGGCCTTAAAAAAACATATTTTTTGCGCTAGATTCTGCAACTGTTGGAATCTTTTTCGAATTTTAGCAGTTACTCTGTCTATTGAAGAAAACATTGTTCGCCTCAAGTCATCTTCGTGCAATAACGGAGCATCTTTACTTCCGTCGCCAAATATATGCTTCCTCCTGATTCGTCTTGGGGTTTAAAAGAAATTTCAAGCTCTTCACGTAAACTTTTAGCATATATTAGAGCGTCATCCACGAATTCCTTTCGTTTTGCTTCTAATACGGTTTGTAAAGCACGTATTTTTTTTAGCATATTGATGGATATTTAGTCCCTCTTTCTGCAAATAATTTTGAGCATCATTGACTTCACACAGTACCGGTTGCCAGAAGCCAAAGTAACATAAAACGAATGCGATTGCATAGCGACTAATAAACCTCCTGCATCTCTACGTGTATTAAAGCTTCCACTCGTTTCCGTCAGTTTCGCCGCGATTTGGAGTTTGAAATATCTTTTGAATTTAAATTTCACGGTGCTTGCCCCGCCCATTTTCGTATGCCGCCCGGGCCATGGCCCCCTCTGCACCCCCACTGAGTCGTCAGCCGTTTTTCAACCACGCAAAGTTGTAATATATACATCTGGAATGCACATAAAACACAATAAATTATTTAGTGAAGCCGTTTTAAATAGTGAAAAGAAAGAGAGAAAAAAAAATTCCAGAAAAATATACATAATTTAACAGATTTTATTTCATTTAAGAACTACAAGAGCATCGATGGTGGTTCACAATTCCTTCTATTTTTTTACAGAAATTCAATATTCAACGTATGTATTTATCCCAGGGAGAAGGATCGCCTTCTTTTCGATTCGCATTATACATGTTACTTTTATTTCGATAATCTGACATTCTTACAGTTTCCAGATCATCAATATAACCTCCGGCATAGAAGAGAACAGCAAAGGCAGCTGCGCTATAAAAGTATTTGGTCCAGAGATGAGTCAGCATGATTTTACCTACATTAAAAAATAGTTCATTTATTTATTAATATTTATACATAACTTTGAAATTTACTATTTAATTATAAGTTGAACGTAAAAGCTACAACTCATTTCTAAAAAAGAATGTGTGCAAGAAAGTTAGATTTATAAATATGGAAAATACGAGTATAAAACATTTAGATTTCTGCATGTATTTATATGCAGTTTATTTAAAAGAGATGGAATACTTTCTGAACTTTTGTTTTTTCTTGTAGATTTAAATAATTCCATACCATAAATTAAAACTTCCACTTTTTCGTTTACATTTTTTCCCCACTTTAAGTCAAATAAATGCACGCTATTTCTTGTTATAATTAATCCATTCTGGCGATTTTCAAGGATTAATTTGACATCTTCTTTTAGAGAATAGGCCATTTTATTCCTTCTTTTGGCAAAGCACATTTGTTCTCTGGCATTACTGTTACTATGATTTCATTTTTTTCTCCAACCCACATATGGAATGACTTTGTATTTTAAACCAGGACTGTGTATGTTTTGTATAGCAGGACTAAGCTTTATTACTAAAAGAAATACTAGATCAACTACATTTCAACTGAAGTAAATGCATCTAAAATATATACTATGTTTGCTAAAAATGAGCGGAAAAAGGGAAAATGTCCGAATTCTAATATATTTGGAAGGGGTTTCTTACACCCAAATTGTGTCCTTTCCCCCCGAAAATGTAGAATAACACTCTTATGCACTGAATACAGCCCATCCTGTTTGCACAACTATTTACCACACCCTCAAACATTCCTTCTCCCCTACACACATATCGTTTCCCTTACCGCTTGTCAATGTAATATACCATTGTTCGAAAGCCGGGGGCAATCCTTTGAAAGAATGACTTTAAAAGATGTATATTTCAAACCACCCATCTTAGCCACTCCAACTTTCTCCTTCCGTGTCCACCAATCAGGAAGCACTGTTTCTATAAAGGCTACTGAACATCAGAGTCACAAATATAATTTAACTAATAAGAAATATAGGTTACTTTAATATTACAGTGAACAATTTCTTTGAAATGATCTACATAATGTGTGTGTGATAGGGACACTATATTTTTTTTTCAAGGAATATATTTCTCTTTTGAGTCTTTAACTATACTAATTAAAAACTGGATTCAAAACAAGGGTCATGCAGGCTTTTAGAAAAATAAGGCAATAATGAAATAAAACTAAGATCAAAGACATGTTTCCATTTGAATGCTTTTATCAGGAGAAAATAAATTTATATTCAATTTATAACATTGCTATACTCATATACCCAGTGGCGCACACAAGGGGGGGTCCTGGGGGTCCGGACCACCCCAAAGCCCTCGATTTTTTTCCGATTGGTTATAATTCTAAGTATATAATACATAAAATTTAATTAAATATTTGTTATTAATGATTAATTTTATTAATGCTAATTATTTATTCAATAATTAGTTTTTTACTGTGTTTTATTCCTGAAAATCGACAAAATCAAAAATAGCATGATACGAGAATGGTGAACTTTCAACCCCGGACCTCCCCTTGAAAAATTCCTGTGTGCGCTACTGCATATACCCCATATTCTTTTTTATGTCTTTGAGCTCCATAAAGTAGTTTGTTCTCATCGATAAATCTTTATGCTAATTAGTATATAAGGAGAGAATTTTAATGTTACCCTTTTTTTGTTCCATTCAGTAGCATATATAAGGTTTAATTTTTGAGTATAAGTTTATATCTTGGCTTTCAACAACATGGTTTTGAAAATGTAAACTCCTTCATACAAGTAGTCTGTGTATGCCACTGGTTACATTCATTATGACAAATAATAATGAATACATAAAAATCTCAAAAAAACAGATTTTGTTTTTTCCCAAACCCATAATTTGAACATATATATATTTGTAGTTTATGTGAGCCTTAAGCCAAAAGCAGGTCAAAGAAGGGTTGGAGGACCATTAAATTCTAGGCTCAAAGTAAGAATACGGCAATTTTTTTTCAAAGAATAAAAGATCAAATTAAACAAATAAAAACCATTCTCTTGAAGGTAAATTTATTTTTCAATCAGTATTTCAACTTACTTATGCAGTTAGATTTTCTAAAACTGCTAATTTAGCTTTCTCGGCTTTATACTTCAAAGTACGATTGTAATCGTAAGCGATCAGGGAACCTGAAACTGTAGGGAAAATAATGACCCACTTATATCTTTTAAGAATTCTCCAGTACTTAAAAAATGCTGATGCTTCTGCTGCAGAGGGCTTATTCTCCATGTATAAGTGAACCTGAAAAAACAAAGAATAGAGATATTTTTACTACCCTTTTTTGTGACATTTAATCACTTTAATAATTAAAGCATTGAAACAGTAATACTATACAATACTAATCAAAATCAGTGGTAGAGTGATAGCAAAAGCTATTAACATTTAAGTGTTGCCCAAACGGTATTGTGGTTAGCGATGCTGACTGCAGTGCTGTAGGGAATAGGTTTGAATCCCGGAGAAGACATGGATGTTTGTAAATGCATAGTGCCTTTGCGGCATGGGGGTACTCTAAATGGCCGTCGAGCCGCAAGTCCTCTGTAGAGGTTGGTGGAAGGGGAAGAGAGATCTTTGGCCCCCCCAGGGTTTTCTCCCTCTAAATTGGGGAGGAACCGAGCAAAATCGTACTGTCATCTGCATCGTGCTCAAAGCTAAGGCAAGAGACAGGCGTAAAAATTCTAGCCCTTAGCAGCGATGAATTCTGCGGGCCTCGATCTGACTTCGTCAGGCAGGTAGCATTAGTCACGACATAAACATTTGAGTGAAAAAAATACAATCATTTATTGAAAATTTCTTTTAAAAAGCTCCCAAATAAAGAAGATATAACTTTTAAATTATAATTTGTAGAATTAAACAAAACTCTCACAAAAACTATCCAAGAAAAAAACACACACTAAGATTTTTATGCTACAACAAAAAACACACATTGGAATTTTTTACAAATATAGTAAGAAAGATATAAAATCAGAGAAAAGAAAAGCTTCCTTGATACATAAAATAAGATAAACATTTTAATCATTTAACATTTTCTTAAGACTTATTTACCTTTAAACATATTCAAAAATATAATTTAATTTCAACAGACAGAAAGAAAACTACCTATAAAATGAAAATTTTGTTTTCCAGAACGAACCTTAATATATAATTAACATAAATATTCAATTTAATTTTTAAGTTTTTATATTGTACTTAAATATTAACACAACCTTTTGGCGAAATTATATGATGCGAAGCACATGATTGCCAATTTAGCGCATACGTCACTTGCGAAACTGGGGTTGCCAGCTTGGCGAAATATCTTGAAGATTGGTGATTTTTGCAATAATACATAAATACTCTTCATAGAATATTTTTGTTTTTGAAATGCACAGTACAATATAAAAGAATAATTTTATTAACTAGCTATTAACTATTAGCTATTTTTTAAAAAAACTCAGGAGCCATGATTAAGAGAAAAGTAATTGAGTAAAAGTAATTTAATTAAAAGTAATTTGAGTAATTTAGGTACAGCTCACTTATATATCAATCGTGATACTAATTTCTAGAACTTTGCCACATACCTTACCGATCATGACAATATTTAAATTTGTCATTTATTAAAATACAATTATAAATTATTCCTGATTCATCATATTATTGTCAAAACTGTGAGCGTGTGTGTGACTTAGAATTGATTACCAATACAATTCATCATCTTGATTTAATGACAGATAATTATAAAATTTTAAAAGGATTTTGTTAACTTGAAGCAAAAGTACCACAATTTCTTCTTCTTAGGCAGATATTTTTTATTGAAAAAGCACTTCCTTCTAAATTAAGGTATTTTGGTACTTAGGTAAAATGATCGCAACAATCACCAATGTTCACAATAACTCACGAAGTAGGCAACCGCAATTTCACATATGTTGTATGCAGTAGCGCACACAGGAATTTTTCAAGGGGGGTGGGGATTGGTGCGGGCCTTCGATCTTCTTGACCCAAGGCCTTACTTGACGCCTTTTTATTTGGTAGAGTT